>JAUUDW010292773.1:0-11300 GCA_032361385.1 Panulirus guttatus | reverse complement strand
GGTTATCTGAAAGAAGGGAATAGGATTGAAGTTCTAAGTATTTGAGAAAGGAGTTCAGGAGAGTTTCAAAGACTATGAAGACAGCAGATTTCACAGTAACGGTGACGACAGTTAGTAGGGTCTGAGCAGTATCCTCTCTTAAGGACAAGCTACACCAAGACATGCAATGCTTCCAAGTAGAAGGAAAAGTGTGTTTTTTGACAGATGGCCTAGATTTGTGCATTCATTTACCCATGCCATCTCAAATAACAAAAAAAGCACATAAATGGTGTCAGACACCAACAAACACACAAAAAGCATGCAGCAGTATTATATGATTTAGGATTAATTCTATTATCCTTTCAGCTACTTACTAAGGTCAGAATTGTTATAAAGACATCAGAAACACAACTTCAACCAAACCAAACCTAGTCTATCAAACCTAATCTGACCTGAAAAAGAATTCGCTGGAAACCGAAACGGTAACAATACCGACTTTTTATTGGTTTTGATGATTCTTTTACTGGTGTTCTACCAATTTTATTTATAATATACATGATGCTCACCACCATCGATGTATCTAACATTAAGCATAAAGCTAAAATTCACACCCCGTAATTGATAATACTACACTAGCACTGCAAAACAATATTTCTCAATATTCAAACCCAAAAGTGTTGCATGTCTAAAAATGTTAGCCTTCAATTCACAACTATAATTGATTTAATAAGCTGAAACCTGATGCTTGATGACCACCTATGATGATCACGCCAGTTCAGCGCTAACTGTTTTCTCATGAATGATTTACCCACAGTTATCTCGTCAGCCACGTTTCACTGACCTTATGTATAATACGGTAGGTAGGAACATGTCCATTTAAGACGAGTACAAGAGTACGAATGCTCTACAAACACTTCATCTCTGCGAGTTTGCAACAACAACAAAACAATAAGCTTATCGTACCAGCGCACAATTATATCAGCACACAAACATATTCAGCTCATGTAGGAAACAGCAAATAAACATAGTCAGCTCATGGAGCAAGCAGCAAGCAAACATATTCAGCTCATGAAGGATGTAACAAACAAATATACTCACTGATACAAAAGCAGCAAACATATCTAGCGCACAAATGTGGGCCTGCTCGAGCCAATTTGATTCTTGCTCGTAATATCTTGGTTTCTATTTCCGACAAGACATGACGGAGTTATGTTCCTGGACAAGGCGGGACGGTTTCTTAATCGGACGAAGCTGAAGTTTTTAGATGAACAAGGCAGAAAACTGATTTCTTATTCGCACTTCGTAAATGGACAAGGGACAAAGCTACAGTGGGTTTCTTATTCGCAGGTTCTATTGATATAGAGGGTAAAGTTGGTTTCCTTTTGGAACAAAGCTGAAAGTGGTTTCGCAATCGCGCTCTTTTAATTAGCTTGCTGTTTTTCACTTCTACTCTTTATTCAGTAAGAAATAATGGGGTCGTAGTATTATATTAGGTACTCATGTAAAATGTACCAGATTTATGTGGCGGGTGTTAAAATTATCTAACACAGTATATCTAAACATATACATAGCTTTGAATATAGGAAATATTTACACAAAGGCTATAGAGGGGCTGTCTAAAGCTTCATGAAAGAAGAAAATTTCCTCAGAACAGTATCAATATCACGTATGAAATATGTGGCAGATGTCGGAAGGTGTCATGGACCTCCGTGGTGCAGCGGTTAGCGTCCCTGACCCTGACGCATTCACGGGCCGCCCAGGGTCGAGCGCATAGGTTCGAATCCTGGTCGCGGCAGTCGGTTCACAGTCAACCCAGCTGTTCATCCACCCCTAGGGCTTGGTCGATAAAATGGGTACCTGGCTCAGGCTAGGGTATATATGGCGTTAATGGGATGGCCTTGATTAGGGCTTCAGTTGCCTGTGCCGTCTCAGCTAACATTAAAAAAAAAAACACGTCTCAGGTCTCTCACATAATGTACAGGTACATCTATTGGGAGAGATGAGAACTCCAGTCTCCTAAGAGATCGTATCCAATAAATGATTCGTGCTGCGGGCACATCCCTCAACCATTCCCATAGACATACGAGAGGGAAGAATGTCTGCGAATGGTATCGCAACCGTGGGGTCTGCGAATTGTATCGCGCCTCCTGAGCTTATGTCAGTTAGCAGCGGATCTGGGTTCAGAGCCAGACAAGGGTTCGTGGGACTAGAAGATCAGGTGTAGACTTAATGTAGCCATTCTTGATAAGGCGATGTGCAATCTCGTTCCCCAATATACTTGCACGACTGGGTGTTTATAAGAAGGTCACTGGCCGGGCCGCCGCCTCAAGTGATGACGTCGTCTCCATATTGAAAGGAAGGGGCCCCAATTTCATACCCCTATTCCAGAGGCAATTCCCTCGAGGGCAGACCTGGAATCACAACAACCAAGCAGAGGACAGGGTCCATGGACTTCTTCTCCAACAAGAAGTACAACATAAATGGGACTCAGTTCGGCCTGAGTAGAAGACACCCTTTTAGATATTTCATAGGCTCTGGAACATCACGAATGGCTATGAGTTCAGCCAGAATACAAGCCTTGTCAGATATTTGATAGCTTCCGGAACATAATGATGTGGACACCAGATCCAGCCCTGCAGGTGGAGGGATCAATATAACCATCAGTTTGGATGAAAATTATACTAGAGGACTGTGTTTTTTTTTAATGTTGAAGGCTCCAGTCACGGACAAAAGTCCTCATCAAGGCCGGGCCCTAATTGAAATATAGAGAGAATTATGAAACGGAAAAAGAAAAGAAAAGAGAAAGTATTTACGAATTTTGGAGGAACTGAAAGGCCTGTCTTTTGAAATGTACCAGTTCATAGTTACTGGAAAAACATGAGAAGGTAGAGTTCCAAAGCCTTAATGTGTAGGGAAAGAAGCAGGTATCAAAATAGCCCACCCTTGAGCTGCTGATGGCCGCACATTAATCATGTGACGCAGCAGCTTGCCCAGTATTGTGTGGTCTAGCTCGTGGTGGGGGCACACAAGCAGTTAGCTCTTGGGGAGCAGAAACCAAAGTAAAACCTATAGAAGAGGGAAAGTGAACCAACACCGCAGCGTAGGGCAAGGGAGTCAAGTTTGGAAGTTATCCTGGCATAATTTATAAGTCAGACTGCTTTCTACTCAACTCTGTCAAGTAGGCATACAGAGCTAGAACCAACCCAAATGTGAGAGCATTACTCCATACAAGGACACTTCAGGATGAGTATCCAGCAGGGAGGAATTAGGCAAGTAGCTGGAGTGACAGCAGTATCAAGAAAGGTTGAACTCCCGGAGGTTTCTGCTGAGTGACCCTTACCAGTCTTTTTGATGATGGATGGCTATGGAGAACAGGAGTTAGGGTGTATTGGACAAGGCTACCACATGGGTTTCGTAGTATGGCTACAGCAGTTTTTAGGTAGAGCTCCTGAACATGATCAGGAAAGGAGCTACACCAAACTCGGCATACAGAGATGTCGACTGGGTCCGCTATGGGGTTCCAAGAATGAGATGGCTAGCTTCCCTTTGAGAAACCTCAAGGCAGCTGCCAGGAGTCCGACTGATGTTACTGAAGGCAGGTCAGCATGGTCGACACAGGAGCAGACAGGATTTATACCTATAAAGTAGTACAGGAGTGGTATCTCTGAGGGAACCTGTGGAGAGGGGTGCAATGTGTAAAAAGCAGATATCTTGGTGATGGCATGATTCAGTGTTCTGAGATCATGTGCTGGTAACATTCCCTGAGATATTTTATCTGATTAACCCATTCCAGGGGTGTTCCTGATAAGAAAAATGGAAAAGGAACAGTAAGACCATGCCACATGGCTTTAGTTTTTTCTTGTGGACAGGATAAAACCTAGTAAGACAAACTTTTTAGAGACTTGCTCTAAAGCTTCCTGCATACTTGCACAAGCTTGGGTTTGGATGAGGATGTCATCAGCATAACCTGAGTGGACAACTGTTTTCTATAGAAAAGATGCAATGGAATTCACTAAGGTGTTGACCAAGGTGGAATTCAGGGCTTTGCCACTGGAGAGTACTAAGGTCCATATCATGACCTGGGATGTAGAACTTTCCACATGAATCTTGGCCTTGCATCCACTGAGGTAAGAAGCAATCCATCTGAGAAGTCACCCCTTAATCCCCAGTTACACAAGTTCTGCAAGTAAGACGGCAGGTTGAGCAGTGTCAAACGTTTCCTTGATATCAAGGAAGATGGAGACATAGGCATTCTGATTGAAATAAAAGGAAGTAAGAGAGTGCACCATGCTGCATTTTTATATGAAGCCGCTAAGAGAGTGGTGGAAGTCATTTATATTGTAAAGAATGCAGTGGAGAGTATCCTTTCCATCATCTATCAGACACAAGGGATGAGAGAGATTGGACAGTATTTCCCATGATCTCCTACCATCTCCTGATGGGGATGATAGTAGCCATTTTTCAGTAAGATATAAGAGATCCTGAGGCATAAAACTTGTTGAAAAGAGCGAGCAGAGGTCCATCAGAAATGTCTGCACAGGTATTAAGGAAAGAGTAGGTTATCTGATCATCTGGAGAAGTGTCTCTCCCAGAGTGATGAGCAAGGCCCAGCTTCAGATATCTAACAGGATGATCAGTAAGGGTGTGAGAGATGACAACAGCACAAATGATGGGTTTATTCGCCTCAATTCAAACCTGCACTGCTTCCTGTAGTGAACCTGGAAGGTCCTCTGGCAATGTGTGTGCCCATTCCTCCATTAGGAAACAAGCAAGAGAGGCAGGATCTGAATAGGGAGGAGGCCGCCATGGAGTACCTTGGATATCATTGACCTGGTTCCAGACTTGAGGGGATGATCAGGACAAAAGAAATCCTGTGAAACAGAACCAGTCCATCTCACACATTTGTTGACATTATAGTCACAAAGGAACACCAGTTTTTGTAGTCTTCCCAATCTTCTGGGGACGTGGATATTTGTATGACATGGTAGGGATCATGGGTTACTTGCTGAAGCTTTCTCATTCTGAAAAATGATATCAGTAGTTGGAATGACCTCTAAGGCGACAGGAAGGGTGTGGTGGGGCAGTGCAAATAACAGTAATACATGATACTCTTTTAATTTGCCTGTTTTTTAATAGTTGAAGAGAAATGTGGCCCAAGTTGATAGTTATCCTTGAAATGACAATAAGAAGGTTAGAAAGGCACAAAGTGGTAAGAAACAAGGAGTATAAGAGGAGGCAAAAGAAGAAACAGAAACCATCAAGCACTACACAAACATATCTAGCGTATACCTAGAGCCAATAATATGCCAGTGTATCCAACAACCAGCACATAAATGTCTAGATAACCTTAAAACTGTACAATTCCTCATGCCAAAAATCTAAACCTTTGTTTACACTCACAAATCATGTCATGAATGTCTATAATTGAAGAAAATACCCCTCAAAAAGCTAGTATAGAAGTAGAATTAGAACTAAGTAGTGAAGTGAGATTAGAAAATGGAAGAATTAAAGTGGTTATTGTGCCCTGGGCATAATCAAATTCAAATTCAAAATACTTATTGCCCAGACCCATATATCAACACTTCCTATGGCTAATTAATACAAGTACGTATAGGAAGCCAATTATGAGGACTGGGAAAGAGATAAGCAAAAATTTTATATTAAATTTTAACATGTAAAGAGAATGAAAATTTGGATACTGATTGGATATGCAGACATGATGAATAAATACCCTCTTAGGCTGTGTGCAGGGATATTACGGTTGTCACTGAGGATGTTGTCTTAGGGAAAACTGATAGATTCAGAAAGAAGCAGGATAATGGAGGGAACAGTAACATTACTGAAATTCACCTTGGTTTTATATAATGAAAATATAAAACCAAGGTGAATTTCAATGATGTTAACAAGGAAGTTGAAATTACTACAAAGTAAACTAGAAATAAGAAAAAATAATACATTGAAGGTGTTTGTTCACCAAATATTACACTAAAGCAGAGAGTCTTGAATAAAGAACCTTAAGGATGAACTAGGAAGGCATCAGAATGAGAATCATTAGGATTTAAACTTTTACAGAAAAAAAATCATGAAAAAGAATAGGAGGCCATGTCATATATTCCTTCAAAAATTTTAAATATCTTTAGTTTTAAAAACACAGAATATGTTAGATCTTTAAATTGTCAGTGGAGTAATGAATATACTTTGCCTAACAAAAAAAGAATTTTAGATTGCGTTAAATGAATATAACCGATGCACAATTGCAGTAATAGAAGCTAAAAAATTCAGTTAGTAATGAAAGAATGTGAACTTTTGGACAGTTACTGTTACTGATCAAACTCACCACTTCTGATGGCTTTCCCTCCACACCATATATTTGTAACACCTTCCATACAGCATCTCTAGCATCCCTATCATATGATTCCTCCACTCCCATAGATGTTACATACATATACTTCTGCTTCTTTGAGCATTTATCATCCTCACTCTTCAAGGTAAACATCTGATCCACACATCTTCTACAACTGAAACTACATTATTCTTCCCTCAGTCTGATGCTTAGTACATGCCACCACTCATTTGATCACCAATTTTCCATACAACTTATCAAGTTCACACAATAATCTTCTCCCTCTATTATTCAAAACTCACTTTGACCCCCTTGCCTTTATACATTGGCACCACACATGCATTCTGCCAATCCTTCAGTACCTTGCCATGATCCATACATATAATGAAAATCCCAAGTAGCCCATCAACAACAGTCACCCCCTTTCCTGAGAAATTCATCCACAATACCATCCACTCCAGCTGCCTTGCTACATTTTGCCTTATGCAAGGCTTTCACCACCTCTTCTCTTCCCCAAACCCTGTGCCATGAATCTCTCACTCCCCAGCCCAAACACCCTACACCTGTTATCCTTGTATCACATACAGGTAGCGAACCTTCAAAGACTTGCTCCATTTCCTTATCACCACCAGTTAGTGCTTCCCCATTTGCTTGTCTATCTATCTGTCTATATCTCTGATGCCTGTTCCAATTGGAAGACCTTCAAAGGGGTGGCCAAAGTAACAGTCTCCACAACTAAAGAACTCCAGTCCCACTTCTTAGCCTTTAGTGCCTCACCCTTAACAAGCCACTGGCAGAGGGCAAGTCTAGTGCAGTGTTTGCAGAGGCTCCTTTCACCAGTGTTCCCATTTGTTCTCTTGTTTTTCTCATACTATTAACTTCCTACTAGAACAGTTTGTCATTCTCCTTGAAGTTTTCTGATACTTACTAACCCAAAACTCATTGAGAATATAGGTGAGAAATACTTAGAGAAACAGCAGTTCCTGTACATGGCATTTATGGATTTGGAAAAAGTGGACAGGGTTGATAGAAATGCTTTGTGGAAGGTATTTTAAATATATGGTGTGTGAGAAAAGCTCCTAGAAGCAGTGAAGGGTTTTTATCAAGAGAATAAAACATGTCTATAAGTAGGAAGAATAGAGGGTGAGTAATTCCCGGTGAGGGTGGGTCTGCATCAGTGTTTGTGTGATGTCACCCCTGCTGTTTAATGTTTGTGAATGGGATGGTGAGAGATATGAATGCAAGGGTCTTGGAGAGACAAGCAAGTATGTAGCATGTTGGGGATGCGATGGCCTGGAAGTTGAGGCAGTTGTTGCTTGCTGATGACACAGCAATGGCGGTAGATTCGAGTGAGGAACTGCAGAAGCCGGTGTCTGAGTTTGAGAGATTGTGTGAAAGGAGAGAGTCAAGAGTAAATGTAAATAAAAGCAAGATTATTAAGTTTAGTAGTGAAGAGAGACAGGTTATTTGGAGTATCAGTTTGAATGGAGAGAACATGGAGAAAGTGGAGTGATTTAGATATTTGGGAGTGGATATGGCATCAAACAGAACCATGGGAGGTGAAGTAAGCCATAGAGTAGGTCATCTGGGCATAGGTCCTGGTCACACCAAGGAATGTGTGCAGAGAGAAGTCACTGTCTTTAAGGACAAAGATGGGTATGTTTGATGGTATAGTAGTCCCTTAGTGCTGCATGGTTGCAGGGCATGGGCCTTTGGCAGAAATATAAAGAAGAG
This sequence comes from Panulirus guttatus, assembly GCA_032361385.1. NCBI lineage: Eukaryota > Metazoa > Arthropoda > Malacostraca > Decapoda > Palinuridae > Panulirus > Panulirus guttatus. The sequence goes on along the minus strand of JAUUDW010292773.1, from coordinate 3,244 downwards.
GATGGATGTATTGGTTATTGGTTTGAGGATGATGTGTTGTGAGGAGGGATGATCGAATAAGAATGAGAAGGTAAGAGAGACATGTGGTATTAAGAAGAGTATGTATGAGCGAGATGAAATGGTTTGGACATATGGAAAATATGAGTGGGGAGAGGATGAATAAAAGGGTATAGATATCTGAAGGAGTGGGGAAAAAGGATGGAGTGAAAAATGCTATGGACATGCAGCAAGGTGTGTGGCATGCAAGAGATGGAGTGAATTGGAGTGATGTGGTATACAGGAGACAATGTGCTGTTGGTAGGCTAAACCAGGGCATATGAAACAATTAGGGGAAACCATGGGAAGGTTTGTGGGGTCTGGTTGCGAACAGGAGGCTCTGGTTTTTGTGCATTATACATGACAGGTAAAGTATGGATGTGAGCCAATAAGGCCATTTCTTCATTTGTTCCAGGTGCTATCTAGCTAACATGGTAAACTCTGAACATAAATGAAAAATAAAAGCCTTCTGTATATACACCATACCTAATACCATTTAATATTATAGCCATCAATCCAACACTGGAGAATGATAGATCATTATATTATCTGAAGGATGTAAACCCTCTCATTGCCTCTGGCCAGATGTTTGGCTTGACGTATGGTATGCCAGGCCAGATTTTTGGCTTTAGATTTTTGCACCTTCATCTAAAATCCTAGCTTATGTATGACTACATATCTGATTCACAAATGTCACAAGAAACCTAACAATGTAGGTGGATTTGTTTTGTTAATTTCTTACCGGTGGATTACATACTTTGATTTTAACTAAACTTACTTTTGTTTTTTGATATGCTACTACTACCTTTTCTATATTACTCATTAAGATGTAATGCTTGAAATTATGCTCTGCAATCATCAATGGATTCTCTAAGCAATGCACTACCATTCCAGAAAAAAATTTCTCAATTTTCAAAGATAATATGGTGAGGAGATAAACTGGCAAATTACAAAGTAAAGTATCATCAAGCTATTTTCCTTAAAATCAAGACAGAAATATATAGTGAATCTAATAATGTTATGGTAACTGTTACCAAACTTTACAGCAACCAAAGAGAAGCATTAGTAATTGGCTCCTTACCTAGGTTTCCACTGTCCAGAATATTATTACCCTATATAGTTTTTAAAACTAACTGACTGAAAAAGCAATCATGATCTACTTTGGTTTGTCTGTTTTTCTCATGGTCACTTGTAATGAAATCCCAGTTAATGCCATAATTATTGCTTCTTTATTATATATCTAAAAAATCAATATCTTCATATAATATTACTGGTAAAAGTTTGCTCCAGCTCCTCATCAAAACTAACTTTAGAAATGGCTTCTTATGTTTTAGGTGATTTATATAGTTCATTCTTAAGACAGAAATAATTGTGAAGCAAGCTCTGGAGCATTCTGTTTAAGTAAACAACATCAAATACGGCAATATGGTTTATGTTACACCATAAAATGTAAGAGGTCAATTAATGTAAAAGTAGGTAGTCTGCACATAAAATATTAAAAGAACCTTTCAAAAAATTCACCTAACCTCAAATTCTTGCCAAAATGACAGTAGAAATATACCAGCATTATATTAGTCTGCTGTTTGGAAATTCATGATACTGAGCTATGTAAAACACTGAAAGATTGGTAGCCATTTCCTAAAAGCAGTTTTGATGCGGAACCACAATTGGTTTTTACCTTATCATTTTTCTCATGTTGTTTTGGTAGTCTATATACTACCACAATAATTATTTTGCACACCTTAATTACTGCTTTGATAGACAGTGAACTGTTTTAATATCTATCATGGGTAAATATTATTAAACTATATGCATTAAACCATGTCTTATATATCTACCTTAAACTTTGTATCCTGTTATAGCTAATTCTGCCCATAAATGAATATCTTACAGAGTTGATTTAATTCATGTTCCTGGGTAAAAGTCTTAAAAAAGAGGTGCCACTTTTAAAGGTCTGATATCTTTGTTTTTCTCTCATGGAATCTCTGTTGCTATTGTAAGGAATGCTATAAGAGTGTGGGAATTGCTTTGTTATCATTTAAAACTATCTTTCAGTATCAATTAACTCATCAGTGGTAGGGTCATGAGGGATAGGGAAAATGTGGGGTTAAATACTAATACCATAATACAGTAAAATGTGGAGATCAAAGGATATGCACTTTCAATGTTTTAAAGACTTATTTGTTAAGACGCTCTTGATATCATTACATATTCTTATGAAATTCGTAAAGTACTCCAACTTGTGTCATGTTTTTTTGTTTCACTGAGGATGTAAATTGTGAGTTCAGATGTCTATATAGAAATCTGACCCTGTGTAGGATAGATGTCAAAATCTGAGTCCTAAGTTTATGCAGACTTCTGAAGTCACCCAACATATTTGCAAAACTTGCATTAAGATTCAACAGGTATGAAGTACGGTGCTATTCAAAGGAATGCCAAAACAATAAGGAAAGTAGGCTTTTCTACACTCTAAAGGTAAGTTTTGTTGTTCTATTATAGGTTCATTCACTTTGTATAGCAACATATAAACTTAACAAAACCCTATAAAATCTGAACAAGTGCCAATATTTATATCTTAATAAAAGAACACATCATGATATCTCAAATAAATATCAATTTTAGCACCAAATACCCCCAGTGGTGTGTTCTGGAAAATCACTAAACTCAATAAGCAATGAGAGGCCTCCGCAACTTTTTGATTTACAGCTCCATGCAGTACACCACTTGAGACAGTTATTTTGAAAAGGTGCTGAGATGTTTCTGAAACCATCAACCAATGATCTGACACAATTGTGATGAGTTGGATGATTACTGGAGTAATTGTACCTATGGCATGCTTTGGTCCTGTACTCCCATAAGAATCATTAACTTAACCTCCAGACATACTAAAATTCTTACAATTACTTTGGATATGCTAAATAGAGCATGTGGTAGCAGTGAAAATGAACATATTTTGCCATTTGGTGGAATATGAACAGCAGTATATTTCTGATGTTATTAAAATGTATGGGATGATAAGTAGACAGTTACCTCAAAGTATGCTGATATAGTTTGGTCGAAGGGTATCATTAGATTACACATTAATTGATAGGTGTGTAAAAGACAGACTTATGGATGTAAATGTGCTGAGAGGGGCAGCTGGTGGGATGTCTGATGACTATCTTGTGGAGGCGAAGGTGAAGATTTGTAGAGGTTTTCAAAAAAGAAG
>JAUUDW010292663.1:0-13625 GCA_032361385.1 Panulirus guttatus | reverse complement strand
GAATTCTAATTTTCTTTAAACTAGCATCCGTAAGAACCATAACTTCAGCTGAACACCAACCATATCATTAGCACTGTCAAAGAACTAAAATAAAAAGTCCATCCCCAGAATTATATTGGTTGCCAAAGATCCCCTAGCGCTCCTCACGAGCACAAATCACTTCATTCTTAAGCGAATATGAAAAGTTTGGCCCTAAATTTGTGCTTAAGACCTTCCCTGACTAAGTCAGCAACTTGGCCACAACTCAGGCCAGGCCAGCTCTCACATGTTACCGCGAAACTCCACACAATGCCCAATTTCCGACATTTTTTCGGGAAATATCTTTATTTTCCGTCCCCGGGTGTCAGATGTTCTGAGAACTGAAAAATTCGAAGACTTACTAAATGTCAGCGATCTTATGAGAGAAAATTTCTCTAGTGTTTTGTATGTGTGTGTGCGTCTAATCACCTTTTTTTTTCAATATGAAGAGAGAGTTTTACACTCCTGACGCCGAATATCTCGATCTTTTTTTCGTGTGACAGGGTTATATCATTAGGATAATCTACCTAGGAATGTGGATTCCTGTGAGTTATTTGCTCTCCAATACTATGTGTAAGCTGGACTGAGTGTGTGTTTGCGAAGTGAATACCAGCAACCCATGTGTTTGTGGGAAAGAATGAAAGGACAGCAAGTAGACTTTGGAGGGGAACTTGAGAGCCACAATATCGCTGCCTAACTGCGCAGCTGTCACTATTCTCTGCCGGTAGCAAGGCGGTAGTCGATGGCTGCCTACTTCCTGTATGTGTAATTACCTGTTTGTACTATACGGGGAAGAAGCTTTTACACTCGTCGGACCTCATCTCATGGAGATTCTCTGCTATCATTCAACTTCTTCAGTTCACGTATGCTTTCTGCATCAGCCATGACATCAGTCAACTTATTGCATTCATTCACCGCTCTTATACCATAAACGTACTTTTTAACATATTCTTTTAACTTGCCTCACAACTATAAGATTGTGATCAGGTCACCTCTAATTCTTCTCTCTTCCTAGGGGAGCAAATTCGAAACCTCTAACCTTTTTTCATAACACAGTTCTCTTAATTCTGGTACCATCTTTGTTGCCGTCCTCTGAACCTTCTCAAGTAGCTCTTTCTGCTTGTTTAGATACGGTGACCAAACATGAGAAGTTATTCTAATTTTGGCCTTATGTAGGGAGTGCACAGCTTGCTAAATATTTCCCTCTCCGTATACTTAAAGGCTATTCTAATATTTGCCTGCAGATAATTGGTCTTCTTAACTATTCTTACGTCCTAACTTAGGATTCTGGCGACAGGATAGGGAAGATGTTGACTCCCAAGTCCTTTTCAAATACAGAGTCCTGAACCTTATATCCTCCTGGATGATCAAGTTGAGGCCGCCTTTCACTTTGTCTCATTCTTGTGTGTGTGTTTGTGTGATTACTATTTGTGTGTTATAAAGAGTTTTACAATCATGCAGCACTGTCTTTGAATAATCTATATACGTACCATGTTATTACTCTTATGTATGTATGTGAACACACACAAACACACACACACACACTGCAGCCTAAGCCAAGTACTCATTTACTGACCAGCCCTGATGGAAGAATGAAAATCCTGGTTAGGCATATGCAAACTTCCAAGCCAAGGGTTCAAAACAATGTGTCTAACCCCTAGCTGGCCAGTACTGACTCATGGCATGTGTGTGTGTGTGTGATTACCTACAACCTATTAGTAATTACTTGTTTGTACTGCACAGGGAGGGAGTTTTATATTCATGCAGCCCCATCTCTTGAACATTCTCTATCTTTCAGCCTCTTAAATTCATGTATGCTGTCAGTTTAACCATGTCCTCAGGCACTGTTTCATTCATCCACCACTATTATACTATAAAAGTATTTCTTCACATCCTTTTTAATAAGTATTTTACTTAATTTCATGTTATGTCCTCTGATTGTTTTGCCCCTACATCTCTCAAAGAACTGCACATTGTCCATGTCGCTAATCTCTTTTAAAAACTTAAAGGTTGTGACGGTTGTGACCAGGTCACCCCTTACTCTTCTTTCTTCCAAAGTGAGGAAATTCAAAGTCTCCTGCCTTTCCCTTTACTTAGCTTTCTTAATTCTGGTACCATCTTTGAAGCCCTCCTCTGGAACTTCTTTATTAGTTCTTTGTGCTTCTTTAGGTGCTATGATCAAACCTGAAAAGCGCATGCTAGTTTTGGCCTTAAGTAGGATATGAATAGCTTACTACAGATTCTATATCCATATACTTGAAAGCTATTCTGATATGTGTCAGAAGACATTTCTTCCTCTAAACTATTCTCCTAATATAGGATTTTGACAACAGGTTAGGGATGATGTTGACTCCCAAGCTCTGCTAACAATCAGAATCCTGAAGCTTATTTCCTGCTATATAATAATCATAGTGAGGCCTTCTTTTACTGTGTCACATCATTACTCTACATTAGCTTGGGTTGAATTTCATTACCTATATATCAGACCAACTCTGGAGTCTGTTTAGTTCCACTTGAAGGCTGATGCATTTCTCCTCCCTTTTCACTTCCCTCATGACATTGTATCAAATGTAAACATATCCAGATTGGAGTATATATATATATTTTTTCTTTTTATGTTGAAGGCTCCAGTCACGGACATATGCCTTCAGGAGAGTAATTTACTTAGATCAAGAAGAATAATGGCCCAGCTACCAAACCCTGGACACTGCTAGTCACCTCAGCCTATTTCTCAAAGGCTCTTCTACTACAATCCTCTGTTCCCTCAATCTGGGATAATCTATTATCCATCGAAGGAGTTTCCCCCTTTTTTCCTGCCTGGTGACCAAACTTCTTAATCAGTCTCAAATGCAGTTCAGTGCCAGATGGTTTCTAGCAGTCCAGAAGTCACTCGCTCATAGAACTCTGTGAGGTTTGTCACACATAACCCCCTTTCGCTAAAACCATGTTGTCTCTCACTTAGGTAATTTCTCTGTTGAAAGCCATCCATTTGCTTTCAAATAATATTTTCTTGAACCTTCCACAACACATCTGCTAGTTTGTAGTTCAAAGCCTACCCCTGCTCTCCTTTCTTATATAAAGGTATGTTTGTACTTTTCTACTCCCTTGGCACTTTGCCTCTCTGCACTGACATCTTGAACAGAAATTCCTATGGTTTATCCAGCTTGTCTGCTAATATCTTTAGCACATAACTGAAATTTCATTTGGACCATGATCCTTATACTCAAGTCCTTTAAGTTTTCAGTGATAAATTTTCTAGGTATCTCAATTTCCAAAACCTCTTCCCCATTCCATCTCCCTAGTGTTGGAGCTAGTGTCTTCGACTGTGAAAACACTTTTGAACTTAATATTCAGGTCCTTACATATCCTTATATCATCATCTAATTTTTTCCTGTCAATCTTTTAGCTTGAGGACTTCTTAACTGATAACTAACTTCTAATGAGTATATGGAAAAGTTTTGGATTTTTATGTGCCTTGACCACAATATCTTTTCAAAGTTTCTTTGTTCCTCCTTTCTAATCCTGACATACTCATTCCATGCCCTCTTATACCTTGCATATGCTAGCTTACTAGAATGCAGTCTGTACCTTTCTCACTACAAATTTCAAAGCTCTTTTACTTTTGAATATTTCTTGTGAAACAAATCTTTCCTATTTCTTACCAGTTCCCTTTGATTTAAGGATTGAAGTTCCCATGTCTCAACTCCTTCATTTTAAATTTCACAAAATATTTCACCAAAAAACCCTGGTTCCTGGCTCTCAATCACTGTTAGTACTAAATTACTGAGGTCTGTGTAGTTTCCTTAATCATATCTCCTCTTTATACTTTGTCTCACCTCTACCACTCTGTCAAACTTGGCATTACATTATCACTTATTCCAATTGATGAATCTTGTATAATATTTTTAATATCCCTGCTCATAAGAGTGGAGATAAGATCTAGCAATGATGGTGTGTCATTCTCATCCCAGTGTGCTCATTGACATATTGGTAAAAGAGATTTTTCTTTATACACTAGAAACTTGAGTCCCTATGACTTCCTATCACCATAAGAATCCAAACTCCCCAAGTCTATCTCTTTATACCTGAAATCCCCCATTATCAGTACTCTGCCATCTTTAAGGAGCGTGTTTCCTGGCTTCCTGTACTATCTTGATTATTCCTTCCTTGTTATCACTATATATCTGTTCTAGATCACTGCAATTCGTCAGAGGATTATATAATATTAACCCCACAATGCACATCAGTCATCTTCCACTAATTCTTGAAACTTAAGGCTATCTTTCATTGAGAGGGGTAATCTTCCTCCTCTTTTGCCTTCTCTTTCCTTCTTTATCATCATGCACCCCTCTGGGCAGAACATGTCGAGACCTTACCTCTGGTAAATTTAGTTTCCACATCTCCAATATCAGGTGCACTTTCCTTAATATGATACTTGAATTCCAGCTCTTTACCACTAATTATCAATTCAACAACATTTGAATATATTACTTTCAGTCTGACATTACCAACTAAGGCTGCTGTCCTCTCTGCAGTGCTTGTGGGGCTGTACTATCCTACTGCCACATGTGTCATCTTCAGTTTTTTATCTAGTGACTGTACTCTGCTTTTCTTCCTCTCTTCCTCTGATGTCACATTTCAAGAATAACCCACTGAATTCCACCTTGCTAAAGCTTCAGATTTCTTAGCTTTCCTAAATACTTCCCGGCTTGATAACTCTAAGTCAAACATAACTATAACTGGTCGTTCCCATATGTCTTGCTTCTAACCATCAATTCTTCTTTCTTTTAGGACAAAAATTACATCTGGAAACCCCAAAGCCTCCAGCAATCTTTCAATATGCATTTCCTCCTCCTTTTCCCTCTCTTCTTTGTCTGGTGTACGATCTTCCATGCCAAAAATAATCAATGATTTACATTAATTAACCTTATGCTTTACTAATCTTTCTAAGTTTAGTGCCACCCACTTTTCAGCTAGATCTCTTATTGTAAAATATTTCTATAATCTCTCTATTAGCTAGCAAGTATTGATCCTGTATGCTCTGACTCCTCTAAACCTTCCATCAAGAAGCCTATAACTTTTTTGATTGCTTCACCTCTAGCACTGCACATCATTCTTTCAGTCACTTCACTTAATTTCCTTGTGTACCTCTGTTAGTATGATCTCAGGTCTATGTTCCTCATTATCACTCATCATTTTCTGCATGCGTTAATCTGCTCCTGAAATTGCTCCTTCTAAACTTCCCTGCCCATTACGGTTAACAGACTCTATAAGTTTGTTAATCCTTTTCTCTAGCTGAATGGCTGCTGATACTGCACCTTCTGCTTTTCCATTCCCTCCAATTTTAAGAGAGTCTCCAAGTGTTTTACTCCTTTCCTCTAGCTGAAAAGCTGTCAATATTGAAGTGGCACTTCCCTGCCCAATACTGACAACAGATTCTGTATGTGTTTCAGTAATTTTCTCTGACTGAATAGCCTCTAGTCCATCCACCTCTTTTCTGCTTTGTATCATCTGAATCCCCTTCAATAAAGTTAATGTCTAATCATACTCATAAACTATATTTCCCAGATTTCTCAATTCCTCTCTGATCTCATATCTGGTCTTACTCCTTAACAGAGTTCCATAACACTTGCAAATATTTGTTCTCTGGTGTTTTCATCTCCTCTAGTTTCCTCTTTTCACTGACTGACTGGTTTTGGTACATTCCTCTAAGTGAAATCATATCAACCTTTCTTGGCTCAGGTACTGCTCAAGTTATTCCTCAAAGTAACAAAGTAACAGTTATGATGCTTACAATGCCTTTTTGGATACATTAAACCTTAACTCCCTTTTGGCAAGCTAGAGTTATGCATTTATACAGCAACTTAGCTATAAATGTTCACTTAACAATCTTATCCAAACTTGGTCTTCTTAAAAGTAGAAAAAAAAAAAAGGATAATTATACATTGGACTTGGCAACAATCCTTCATTCAACAGGAACCTGGGAAGCATCTGCTCGCAAACCCTACTGAAACTCCCACAACCTTACTCAAACTGAATATCCAATGCATATACCACTCACGGGTCCCTTCGTATCCCCTCCCCTACTTGTGCTTAATAGGTTTCATAAGCTGTGGACCCCCTAAAATTTTTTGGAAAAAAAAAAACTGCCTGGAGCTCGTATGTATGTGTGTGTGTGTGTGTGTGTGTGTGTGTGTGTGTGTGTGTGTGTGTGTGTGTGATTATAGATATATAATCAAATATTTGTACTGTACAGGAAAGGAGCTTTACATCCTTGGGTCCTCTTCTCTTGAGCCTTCTCTACTATCATACATCTTAAAATGATGTATGGTGCCTGCATTAAAAATGTCCAGAATCAAAGTACCCATACATCCACCACTCTTACATAAAAAAGTATATCTCTACATCTTTTTTTAACAAGTTTGTTGATTAATATCATGTTATGTCCTCTGATTGCTTTACCCCTACATCTCTTAAAGAACAGTTCGCTGTCCATGTTGTCGATCTGTTTTGAAAACTTAAGGATGGGATCAAGTCACTCCTCATTCTTCTCTCTTCCTGGGTGGGCAAATCTAAGGCCTCTAGCCTTTCCCTGTAACTCTGCTCTCTTAATTCTAGTACCAACTTTGTTGCTCTCCTCTGCACCTTCTCTATTAGCTCTTTAGGCATGTGCTTCTTTAGGTGTAATTACAAATCCCAAGCTCTGGTGTTCTGTATAATGTGAAAAACTTACTGGATATTTCATTTACCATGAACCTGAATGCAGATCTAACATTTGCTAGGTGACATTTGGTCTCCCTAACTATTCTCCTCAAATGGGACTTTGGTGACAAGTTGGAAATGATATCTACTCCCAAGTTCCTCTTACACACAGACTCCTGCATCTTAATGCCTGCTTGACGACATTCATATTGAGGCCTTCCCTCACTGTATCTCATCCTCATTACCTTGAATTTACTCTGGCTGAATTTCATCAACCATATTATCAGCTTAGGTTACCTTGTGGGTTTATGCAGTCCTCTTCAGTTTTTACCCACCTCATGACTTTCAATCACCTGTAAACACATTCAGGTAAGAATCTAATGCCTCTAGTAAGTCCTTTTTATAGATCAAGAAAAGTAGTCCAAGGACAGAAAATGAAGCAGGTTTAAACAGCGTTGTTTTGAACCTAAACAGAGGGGAATAAGTAATACAGCAATCCCTCAATTTAACAGACTCCGACATAATGGATTTTGGATTTATGGACTGGGCAAATAACAATACATTTATTAATACTAATTGAAAAAATTAAAAAGAATAAAAAATCTCAAATGCAGCACTTGCTTTTGGTAGCATAGGGTATAATCGCTTTGATAATGTGATGGGGTGAGAGAAACAACTGAGGTGGCTTACATAGCGACAAAAGAAACACAAATCACTGGAAGGGCTATGTGGGCCTTGCAAGAGGGGCTGCAAGACAGATCACTGGGGCAGAGGTGGAGAGAACAAGCTTGACAGAAATGACAAGGTCAGTCACACTAGGGGCGGCCAGGTGGAACATGGCAGAGGTGGCAAGGTCAAATGCCAGGTGCAACCATTCAGGTCACACCAGGTACCCGGGTGTGTGTGTGTGTGTGTGTGTGTGAAGGTCAACGACAACACGTATATAATCTGGAGTCCTGTTCTTCTGTACTCATTCTGTGATCAAGACTCTGTCGAAATGTTAGCGTCAGTATAGTGTTTCCCACCCAAACTGTGTTTCTCTCACCCCACCACATCACCAGATTTTCATGGAATATTCATATACTCACTTTCTTTCGGTCTCAGTCTGCCTCAGGCTGTCATGCAGTTAGGTTTATACAAAGAATTGTGACTTTATTTACTAAATTATTTTGCAGTTCTTACAATTCAAAATGGGATCAAGTGATAGAGGACTTAAAATGAAGCTTGTGAACTGCATATTGTATCAAAAATGGTTACATTTGATTTACCAGACTTTCGGCATTAACAGACACCCCCTCTCCCCTATTAGTCCATTAAATTGAGGGATTACCATATATATTATAACTGTCTATACAGAAGTGAAGGATGATCTTAAAAGATTGACAAATTTATAAAAACTTTTTTTTTGCTGTGGATTTTATTTTGTAACTACTACTAGCTCTCCCCTACTAACAATCTATACGACTTATGACCACATTCTTACCAGATTATCTGTTGTGAATTATGCCCTCAGACTTGAAAATTGTTGCACAACCATTTCACAAGATTTTCATAACATTTTGCAGTGCTGTAATTTAATAGATATTGATGTATACCACGTACTGTTCCATATAATCAGGAGATTGATAAACGGGTACTTTCTGTTGTAAGCATTCGTTAGAATGCTCGTATTTTTTTAATTACTTATGAGTGCAAATATTGTGGCATTTGCATAGCGTTCACCTGTCCATGCATCCAGGTTTTATGTAAATATACATCAGTGATATGTCCGTCCTCCCACGCTCTCCTTCGTTCGAGGAGTTTTCACATAGAACTAGGTGTGTTAATGTGATATTATTAGTAGATGAAGTCATGTCGATAATGTGAAGAATTTTATGTATTAATGATGATAACCTTTAGAGTATATAAGCAACATACAGAACAGCATTGAATATGAAAATATTTCTCTGGAACTTGTATAACATTTAGGTAAATTTGGTTGTGTTTAACCCCTTATTTTCCCAAGTATGCTTGGCCTGAGCTTTTGTGTAAGTAATTGTCTTCCCAAGTTAAGTAGGTCACTTCAGTTTTGAAAATTATCCTGAGATAACTTGTTTGTGGTTCCGTATACAGGACCTGTGGAAAGCCTGTGGAGTATAGGGCCTTTTACTGTGTGGTTGGTTGTCCTCAGAATTTCTGTGTCTATCAGCGTACCGAATGCTCATAGTTTGCTTAATTAGTACTTGGCAACTCTCCCTGGTGTTCCCATCACCACGGACTGATGAACGAGTCAATGCCTAATGGGACAAGCTATAGAAAGGGAATGGTTGCTATGATCTGCTGGATTAACAAAGACCCTTTTTTCGTTTCGCTCACTTTTCGTCCCACCCACACCTTAGAATGGGGCACAAGAACCTCACTCAGCACGAAAAGGCTTGGATACTTGTCCTTAGGGAGGCAAGAATGTTGGTGAAGGAGATTTGTCAACATACGGGGGTGAGCAAGTCAGCCATATACAGCCTCGTTGCAAAAGCTAAAAATATCTCATAAGGTGAAGTTTCACCTCGTAGATCTGTACCAGGGCCTCCCAGAAAGACTTCAGCAACTGGCTGACAAGCTTATCAAGAGACAAGTATTGATAACTCCATGCATCACAGCAAGACACTGACTCGCAAGATGCGTAATGCTTGTCTCAGTTTTGCAAGGAACTACAAACATTTCACTGTTGAGGACTGGAGAAGGGTCTTACGGAGTGATGAGTCGACTTTCCAGTGTGTTGCAGTGAAGCGTGGCAAGTTGAGAAGTCCCTTACACATGTATCCCTTTGACCCCCTGTATGTGCAAATGACTGTCAAACACCCAGACTCAGTCAGGATTTGAGGTTGCTGCAGTGGAGAGTTAGGGCGTGGGGGATTTCATGTGCTTCCCAAGAACATTACAATGAATGGAGACCGGTACATTTAAGTTCTTCGTGACCACATGATGAGTTTTTATGAGATACATGGCTGCAACTTCTTTATGCAAGACAGTGCCCCTGTCTCAAGGCAAAGTAGGTAATGCAATGGTTGTTAGACAAGCAGTTGAACGACCTGCAATGGCCTGGGAATTCTCCTGACCTGAATCCAGCTGAGGAGCTGTGGTCTCACATGAAGCCTAATTTTCAAGAAAGGAACACCTCTAAAATTCCTCACCTCCTTGAAGCCATCAGAGACATCTGGTTGAACGAAATTGACCTTGATTACCGCAGAAACCTTACTGACTCCATGCTGCGATGCATACAAGCTGTTTTGAAGGCTCTTGGTGTACTAAAGAAAATGAAAGTTTTTCTTTTGTTATAACTCATTCCTCAGACTTTCTGCAGCTACTGTATGTTTTCTATCATTCCCAGCAGATGAGAGCGTAGTGGATGTCATTTTCCTCAGTAGATGGCACTGTAAGCACTCATTTACATCTGCAGACAATGGTATTGTTTCTCTGGAGATGCAAGCATCTGGCATATTTTTGCTTGCTTTTCCAGTGTTTTTTTCACCCGAGTATATCAGATGATGATGAATAAGAAAGTGATGAATGTGGAGATACACAGTGAAGATAATATTTCAAGAAAATATAAGATGCGACCCAGATAATCCATCTGATGCTTTGGGGTGGACAAAAGTAAAGATTTCCGTACCTCTAATTGTGCCTGCCTAACACATATGATTTTGCCGGTAATAACATTGTCAGTTATGCAATTAATGAACATCAGAATATGTAGTAGTATATCAGCAGTTTCCTTAATATGGTATTGAACTAAGTGATGTGATAGTAGAAGAGATGAATAGAGCTTTTTTTTTTTAATGTTGAAGACTCCAGTCAAGGACAAAAGTCCACATCAAGGCTGGACCATAACTGAAATATAGAGAGAATTATTAAAGGGAAAAGCAGAAGACATGGGAAAGTATATACGAATTTTGGAGGAAGTGAAAAACTTCTTTTATGATAAAATTATGCCAGGTCATAGCTTTTGGGAAAGACTTGAGAAGGCCATTGGGAAAGACTTGAGAAGGTAGAGTTCCAAACCTTTGATGTGTATGGAAAGAAGCAGTTATCAAAACGGTTCACCTTTGAGTTTGCTGATGGCCACGCAGTAATCATGTGATGCAGCAGTTTGCCGAGTATTGTTTGGTCTAGCTAGTGGTGAGGGCACACAAGCAGCCAGCTCTTGGGAGCAAAAACCAAAGTGATTCCCATAGAAGAGGGAAAGTGAACCAACATTGCAGCATAGAGCAAGAGAGTCAAGTTTGGAAGTTAGCCTGGGACAGTTTGCAAATCGAATTATTTTCAGCTCAAATCTGTCAAGTAAGGATGTAGAGCTAGAACCACCCCAGATGTAAGAGCAGTATTCTGTACAAGGAAAAATCAGTCCTCTGTGTAATGGAGCAACTGTTCAGAAGAGAAGTTTCGACATCTAAGCAGGACACCCAGTTTCATAGTGGCAGACTTGGCTATTCCTGTAGCATGGGGTTTCCATGAAAGAGTAGATGTTAAAGTAATACCAAGGATGTTCATTGAGTCAAAGTGGAATTTCAGAATGGTCAAAGGAGAGACGAGAGTTGTGAGGAATTTTCAGTAAAGAGATGGGTAGAAACTTGGTCTTGGAGGCATTAGACTTAACTAGATTTTGTCTACCCCTCTGGTTGATAGTAGTATCATGGGATAGTTGAAGTGAAGAATACTACCATATCAAAAGTAATGAAATAATAGGTTTATGCTTTTCTTTGACAAGATATCATTTTTCTGTGTTATTTCTAATGTCTTTTGCTATATAAAGTTCAAGTAGGTACATTTTGTATTTTTCAAAATGGTTTTTGAAATGGTTTTTATATTTTTTGAGATAATTCGGATTCACTATAACTGTTTATTTATGAAATAAGCTTTATCTGTCTGTACACACTTCAAAATTGAATAGAAAGATCAGTGATTTTTGGAACATATTCTGAAGAAAAAAGGTAAGGGAAAGGATTAATTTCACTGAGAGTTTCCCTTTTCTTGAATACATATATGTTTATCAAGGAGCTCCCATCCACTTTCATGGAAGGCAGTAGATAATTTTCTTATTCTGTTTTGAATATGACACTTTCATATTTTTCTGCTTTTTCCAATGGTAAATTTTAATCTCTCATATATGGCAAATTTGCTTAACTGGCACCGTAAAGGTCCAAAGGATGTCATTTAATGGGGGGTCTGCTGTATTTTCAGTTTTACTGTGTTTCAGTGCAGTATAATTTGTTTTGTTATGTTTGAATACAGTATAGGTTGTTTTATTATGTTTAAATGCTGTATAAGTTTGTACATTCGCTTCCAAAATCCATCTCGGTAATGAAAAAGAATTCCCACCTTGAAAATCCTAGTGATGGGCCTGTTCTCTTATCATGCATTTATCATTACCTTCTTCTCCCTCGAATCCCTTTTCCTGAGCTCTTGCAGCACTCACAAAGCCCGCCGAGTCAACCAGGAAGGATTATAGGTTAAGTAGTGTGTTTGTTGTGTGTCTTTTTGAGGTGATTGCAAACAAGTTTGGAGTAAGTGTTCCATGTCTTCAGCATGAAGGGTCTTGAGATGTGTTGAACTGCTGTGTGTAATGTTGAAGAAATGGATGGTGCTACGAGTTTAGATGAGAAAGTGTAACTATTATATGTCTGGGGTTGGATGCCCAATGGGTTGGTTTTACTGACTGAGTTAAGAGGAGTGTTGTTTAGTGATTGTCAGGTCTGTACATTGTTTTATGTTGTGTCATTGCTGTGTTTGTTAGGGTTGGGGTTATCTGTGAGTTTAAGTTGTTGAAGTGTGAATCAGGAGTAAGCTTTTTATTTCAGTTTTAAGAGTAGGTGGATTGGTTTTAAGACTTAATTGGAAGGGAAATTGCTTAGTGCTTGTCAGGTCATTTCATTATATTTATTTGTGTTAGTGCTGTGTTTGCTGGGGTTGGGATATCTGTGAGTATAAGTTGTTGAATCTTTGATGCCTGTTTCCTCTAGGAACTCCCATAAATGGGGTGACCTCGGCAAAAGAATCTCCACTTATCCCTATCTAAACATATGTGGATCTCCCTCGATGTGCCATTCTTCACATTCTTTCACCATTTCTTTTCCTCCAATACTCCTCCAATGTGGTCTTCCTCTCACACCAGCCCCTTTAATCATGCTGTCTTAAACTCACCTTGTAAACTTCATCTTGCAATCTTTCCACGTACCCAAACCACCTCATAGTATTATGATGTTTCGCCCAATGTACCACTTCACAATTCATTTCCTTTCCATTCCTGCAATAACAAATCTTTCCTACACCCCCATATTGTATTCTTCATTTCATCTTCTCATATAACATGTACTCTCAAATAACACATCTCCACAGCCTGGGTTCTTCCCCTCTTTGATTCATCCCATGTCCATGTTTTGGCATTATAGGTCAGGGTTGGGACAACTATGCAGTCCCCCAGTCATGTCTTCATTTCCCTACTTATTTTTCTGTTAAGGGACCCAGTGGCTCTTCTACCTTGTACTGCTCTCTCCTTTATATCTTTCTATATCAGCAAAGAAGAGAGAATGTTGGGGAGAAGAGAGTGGTAAGAGTAAGTGAGTTTGGAAAGGAGACTTGTGTGAAGAAATACCAAGAGAGATTGAGTGTAGAATGGGAAAGGTGAGAGCAAATGGAGTGAAGGGAGTGGATGAGGAATGGGATACATTTAGGGAAGCAATGATGGTATGTGCAAGAGATGCATGTGGCATGAGGAAGGTGGGAGGTGGGCAGATTAGAAAGGGTAATGAGTGGTGGGATGAAGTAAAGTTGCAAGTGAAAGAGAAAAGAGAGGCGTTTGGAAGGTAGTGACAAGGAAGGAGCGCAAATGACTGGGAAATGTATAAGAGAGAGTGGTAGGAGGCCAAGAG
>JAUUDW010292553.1:0-10218 GCA_032361385.1 Panulirus guttatus | reverse complement strand
GGTGGGGGGGGGGGGGGAAGATGTAGCCAATGGTATACCAGAGAAACCTCTGAATAAAATGGTTAAACTTTCCAAAACTGTTTTGAGTCATTGTTGCTTGTCCTTACCATCTGCATTTTGATGGTTTTGCCCTGAGTAGTAAACAGGATCCAGCCAGCCCACACGCCAATCAGGTACACATTTGCTCGACACCATGGCGTCAAGTAGATGTCGATTTCGGGTTCAGGCTCAAAATCAGGATAGCTAGAAATATCGTCAATGAATGACATCATCAATGCAAACATTATCAAAGGAAGCATTATCAATGAAACAGTTATCATTGGAAATATTATCAAATTTAACATTACCACTGGAATCAAAACAAAGACTTTCTTTCTCATTCATTTCCAATGTCAGTACCTCGTAGATTCTGAAGTCAAAGCGAGCAAGACTTTCCCTCTGGGAAAAAGATCAGCAACTTACGCAAAGGGTAATACTGGAAGCGCTTGAAAAACACCGAATATTATAACAGGAACGGCGACGAACGCCAGGGTCACCACTCCCAGCCAAGCGAGACCTGTAATGGGAATATGATAACACATTAACCTAGGGGCGTTCATCTTATGAGAAAGCTCAAGCAACAGTATCTAAACACTTCAGAGGTAATGAATGCAAATTAGGTTTCACCAATGAGAAGTCTTTAGTCCAGCAGATATGTCATCCACGTCAGTCTTCTTATTGCAAATTCTGGCCTTGAAATATCGGGTAAAAGTTTTACTCTTCAGGTAATGACAAGACTACACAGTAACTGCATGTTGAGAATGACAGGTAAAAAAAGTAGGTTAGATGACTTTATTAGGCAGCATGTTTTACTGTATGCGGTGTCTCACACTATGCAAATTTGATTTTCCACACCACTGGAAACCGAAACGAGGTCTGCTGACAGAAAGTAGTGCATTATTACACCGCATTTCACTACCCATCTCTTCCAAAACCTCCCTATAACCATCTGGACGGCCGTATCCCTAAGCGCCTTCCCCTGGCCACCACAACACCTACCAATCCTGCGTGTGTAGAGGAGCGGGATGAGCACCAGCGGCAGAACGAGGTAGATCTGGGAGTCCACGGCCGTGTACCAGCACTGCGACAGACACTGCAAAAAAGATCGAGTGGTCAAAGGAAAAGGGAAACTCTACCGGGCATGTTCTGAGACTTGCAAGTTGTGACTCGATATGAGATCTACGTCCATCCCACATCGCACGGTTGCGATCTCTCTCTCTCTCTCTCTCTCTCTCTCTCTCTCTCTCTCTCTCTCTCTCTCGCTCCGCTCGCTCTCTCTCTCTCTCTCTCTCTCTCCTCTCTCTCTCTCTCTCTCTCTCTCTCTCTCTCTCTCTCCTGCACTTCTTCCACTGCTCTCTTCACTCATGCATACACTCTCAGTGCCAGCTGCAACCTGCGAATCTTTTAGAATCGTGTGATTCATCCACAACTACACCCCATAACTCAATAGAATCATTTGATTCACCTTCAGCCTTACCCCATTACTCTCTTAAACCTTGTGATTCCTCTACGAGCATTTTCCAACACCAGTGCACAACCCCCGATGTTTTACTTGACACGGTATTCTTCCATATATCCTTTACGGTTTCTACTGTACGGATCCCTGAGTAAGATAAAGTTGTCTAAAACTGTACCATCTCAAGTGGACAACGAAAAATATAGCGAACAAAAGAACAAAGCATAGTAAAGGCCTTTTTTTTTCTTTACATTAACTGCTAAAAGACCCTTACCAAGTCCTGACGGTGCAATTCGGAAAACTGAACGTCTGTAGGAACCTGATTATGGGCGAGCCATAAATCCTTGCCACATCAGTGAAAAATCTCTTTTTTCTCACGATGAAGAAAATCAAAACAATCAGTTGCCAGTGAAGGTCAGTGATGTTGGAGAAGGTCGAAAGATAGATTTCCCCCTTCAAAGACGTGACACTCCTTCTCCAACCAACCACCTGTGATACACCTCCACGCTCAGTGCAGTGGTGAACGAATAGTACAGGCAATCTAAAGTCGGAGACGTTATATATTCATCTGGATCTCTGCGAAAGACCATGCAACAACTAGAAGAATGCAGTGAGTGGGTAGACCGGATATTGTTGGACTGCCAGAAGGCCTTTTGATACTTTCCCTTACATGAGAGCGATGAGGAAGGCAAACGCCCGAGCTTGGCTCTCACGAAGGCTTAGCAAACGGGATGACAACTACCTAAGCGAGGGGGAATGAGGAGCACATGTGAGGGAGAACCTTTCTCAAGCTTTGTGTACGTAACGAGGCAACGAATTGCGTTACTGGAGCCACGGACCGCGCTATTTCCGCGCCTCCACACTCACCGCTGTGTCGCGGAAGTTGGTGAAGAAGAAGACGTCAGCCCACCACGAGTCTCGGCAGACCTGGACGAAGTTCCTCTGAACCTCCATGGCCATCGGGCCGGCCAGAGTGAACCTGAACACCGTGGCCATGGAGGCGGCCGTCAGGGCGATGGGCGGGGCCAGCCTGACCAAAGGACAACGTACAGGCGAGGTCAGTAATGACGGCATGATTGGACCTTCGGCCAAGTCGACTGTTATTTCACGAAGAAAAAAAGAAGTCTATGAATATCATTCGACAAGTTGTTACAAACTACTTCCCTCCGTCAGAGGTGATATTACTATTACCCTTCAACTTTAGAATCACAACGGCACCCACCTGACGAATCGGTGAACATAGTACATGATCCAGTTGACTCTGCCTGCTTTCGCGTGCTCGTTCAGGACTCCGTACGCCACCAGGAGGCCACTGATGAAGAAGAATGTGTCGACGCTGAAAGTGGCGTTCAGTACTGTCTGGTCAATCACCCTGTCCGAGATCTGTCAAGAGCATTTCTTACCAGGAGGAAAACAGGACTAGATATCCATCAGAACATTGAACTAGTGAATCGAGGCTTAGAACTATTTAGGACAATCGTCTGAGTGAGGAATTTTGGGATCAGAGGATGACCTGTGTATGCCTTAAGCCCCTTAACTAAAAATCTCATGAGGACTGGAAAGAGCTAACATGAAGCAGACTACGGATGTGTACCATGTCTCTGCCGCCTAACTGACACCATGAATATAAAGCTTCATCAAGCTTAACCAAAACCCAAAACTGATGAAGCAAAACAAAAAAATCAAGATAGAAGAAATATTGAAGATTGTGGGGCATGACTGGTCATCAAGTACTATGCAGTCAGTGAAATGAAGTACCTTACAAAGTTAGGAGAGAATTAGAATTTCTTCAGGTAAAGCCAGTAATTATCGATGACTCAAGCTTAGTACATATATGAAAAAAAGGTGTATGTACAGATGTTCAATTGGGCTCATTCGGAACACGGAACAGGATCTACTGAAATAGGAAATCAGTTAAGGTTCTTCTAAACCCAGCCTGATTTAGTGAAGCTGTCGACAGGAGCGTAATATTAGGTTTATAGATATACACACATAACTCAATATGGCCTCTCGAGTGCAAGCTGAAGCCGAAAACGTGAATAATCTCAAATGTCGCAGTCGATTTCAACCGTGACTTGCTGAAACTAACGATCACATCCCAAAGCTTAGGATACAGAAGTATGCATGAACACACAATCTAGCTTTATCTGTATAAGCTTTAGCTGATAGTTAGAAATATAGTTATCATCGCCAAGCCTTAACCCAGCACGAAACATTTGTATTATCAACGCCATTAACTCGATATGTCTGCGCTAGAGTCCACTCTAGTACTCTTCACTGACTGACGGCATACTGAAGTGAAAGGAATAACTGGGGAATAACTACAGATGTATGATTTCAGCGCGAATGAAGAGATTAGAATACGGACAAAAAGCTTGGCAGTTCGTACTTACAAGTGAAGCGGCAAGCACATTGCTCGAGACGAATCCTAGATACACGAGGGTGTGTCCCCACACAATCCATGTCATGGAGAGCACCCTGGGGAAGGGAGAAAACAACTGATCAGGTCCGCAAGCGTGAAGACAGTAAGACATATACATACATATACAAATATATCCACACATACACACATATCACAAATCTCTTCAACTTGTATGAGAGAGTTACGAGATCTCCGTTTTAGAACAAGAGAGATGGTGGGGTGGATTGTGTGAATCTGAACGGTCAGACAGAAGCTGACGCCATACCATGTAAAAGGCTGCCAAAAGTAGTAATATCTTTAAGCAGAAATACAAGGAAGACTTCTTCGATGAAGGGAATAAAGACCTCACGTTAGAGGAACTTCCTCGGATTCGTTGGAAGTCACAAGTGGTCACTGCAGGGTTCACGCCTGAGGCCACTGTTTTCGTTCATCTATGAAAACAATATACCGAGAAGGTTGGACTCCTAACTGAATATGTTTTCGGGTGATTCTAAGGTCATGAGGGAAGTAAAGAGTAAGCATGATTGCAACAACTCGCAAAGAGGCCTTGGACAAAACTCCGAAGTTGGTCTTACAGCGTGCTTGATGAAATTCAACCCCCAGTAAATGCAAAGTAATGATGAGATTGCAACCCTGGCTATTCGACGACATAAATGGCCAATTAGCCAACAACTAATCACTATAGTGGTGTGTCTAAGGGTGAACATCAGCGTATTACTGTCGATAAAGGTGGGATGGTCGAGGATTCCCTGACGCCTCTGTGATCCTTCCATTCCCTTGTCACTCACACGAGGACCACTTCATAAAGAGAGAGATATAAAGCTCCTTCAGTCTTCAAAACCTTCATTTCTTGTTCATACTTTTAGACTTACCCACTTACCCAGACAATCGCTTCTCTCACCGACTCAAGCCATTCATAACAATCGTTCCTCCACTCACCTCATGCCATGGATGCACGAAATGACTCCAGAGTTTTCCTCGTTGGTGATGTGGAAGATCTTTTTCATGTTGGTGTAAGCAGAGAAGGGCAGGAGGAACCGCAGAGCACCTGGGGAAAATGAGAAGCATTAAGAGGAGAGAAACAACTGAAATCACATGTAACGAGCCACCAAATCGACCCCCTAATGACCTACTAGTCCTCATCTTAGGGCTAAAGGGTGAGGGACCTTGTCAAACTTGTCACTGACCATTTCTTCCATGGACATGACATGATAAACCAACGTTAGTCTGATACGTCAGATGTAAATTCTCTCATTCGCTGTATGTTCCTCACTCTAGGATAACTGAATTACACAAACAATCCATCAGTGATATAGAAATAAGAAGTATAATACTTTACATATTAGTATGTATCTTTTACGTGTTTACTGCTACAGAAAGGCTGGCCTAAAGGGCATGCTTCTTCCGAACATCATCTCCACATATGTTTGCCAATGCCTCCATTGGCGCACCTTACTGTACACCCACCCACACAAATGCAGTCACACCCTGTCGCCTTTGACCTGAATAGCTGGTCTCCCTCCCTCTTCAGCGCTGTCGAATTTTTGGCACTCTTTCCCTTTCCGATTTCTTCATTTTCGTAAAATTCTAATCAAACTTTTTCCATGATAGATATCTTTCTTTTTCAACCAATCCTATCGTGACAGGTCCACATCTTGTACAGGCATACATCTCCTCTAGTTCCAATACTCTGTTTAACCACATCTAAAGAATTTTATTTTCCCCCATTGCTACCATCTTTGAAACTTCACTAACACTCCTGCCTTTCAAAACAAGTCTCTCTATTCCCAGCTTCCATTCCACTAAACCTGACAACAGAATTAACTGTTTACATAAACAAATTCTCATCTATTCATGCAATCATATTCTAAGGGTCTTCATTTTTTACTGTCCCAAAATTAATTCTCAAAAAACATGTTATCTCAAAAATAGAAAACCAGATTTAAGTGCATATCTTCCTGGTAATGTGAATGAATTTTACACTATTGAGAGTGTATTGCGCTGACAACGACCCATCACAGACATATTACTGACCTTTCCTATAATGTTGCACGTCCCAGTGGTTGATGCTGATGTCCACAATGGAGGCAGCCAGCAGGAGGAACCAAAGAACAGACGCGACAACGCTGGGGTAAGGAACAGAGGTTTAAGAAAATGCAATACAACAAAAAGAGGATTTACCATCATCGTTATCATATGACCCTCAAGAAACCTTCTCTACGGAGGTTCTTCCTGCAGCTTCAAGGCCGTGCGCTACGGTCAGCAGCAAAGAAAAAGGATGGTGAACACTCCTTTGGAGCGAGTTCTTCAGTGAGACTGTGCTCCGATGATACAACCTCACCGAAGGAGCCTTTTCACTCATGGCGTAACCACCATAAGCAGGCGGAGTAGTCCGGTAACACCAAAAAAAAAACAAGGCTTATTGCCATTCATATCTATCTCGTATTTCTCAACAGATTCCAAAAACATATCATCAACTTTTTACAAGTGCAGTGGCCCATGAGGAATACACTTTACATTCAAATGTTTCCCTGCACAATTCATATATCCTTTTACAATTTTATGGTATTCTTTCTTCCCCAACCTCTTTTTCCAATTTCTCTTCACGCATATACGACCACTTCACCTCGTCAACACACCACTTAAAAAGACACAGTCCAAAATTCTGTTCTATATCACCTTACTACACCAAGAAATACCTCTTGAATTCCCCACAGACTTGAATCAGTTCTGTCAAGTGATAATAGATATCTTCATATTTCAAAGCCAAGTTGTAAAGTTGCACACAGGTCAGCGTTCCACAACACTGCCTGGCTGTCAATATCATCGCTGACACACTTAATATTTGATCAGCATACACGAGTTAACAACCCTGGCAGAAGCAGTCATTATGGCAGAGAATTATGGACATGAATTTAAGAACAGAGGATTATTTTTGACTCTCTTATTTACACCAATTTGCCCTTTTCTGATAAGACAAGAATACGTGAGTCCCTTCTAAAAATCCTTTCCGATGGCCTCTTCTGCCTTTTAAAGTCAATGAACAAACGCTGCGACTATACCCATTTGCTGAAGAATTGTGGAAGCTGTCTGGCAACGCGTGAAGCCCTAACCGCTCACTCATCTAACCCGTGAAATAAGAACTGACTAAAGGCATATAGAAGAAAAAGGAAAATAAGCAGAATGATACGAATAGACAGGAGACCCAATTAGAAATGTCATATATAAAAGGCTAATGTGAATACGGCAGTAAAAATGACTTAGCAGTGGCAGGTAACAGAAATTTCCAACTCATAATTCAGGAGCATTAGGTTTTCTCAGTCAGTGGATACCCGATATAATTCATGGAACATAAACAGTGGAGAAGAATGACAGATACCCCACGAGCTGTGTACATGATACAACTCACATGAAGGCGATGTCCCCACCAGTAAAGGACTCGACGTCTTCCTCTGTGCGGCAGTCCAGGAAGGCGACTTCCCTCGACGTATCTTTCAACAGTTCATTCAAGCTCACCTGTTGAAGTGAGACGCACTCAAAACACGACAGTGGGGCCACCACGCTACACTACTGACAGTCAAAAAACTATTGTCTAAAAGTATTTCATTTTACTTTTCTGTCAACTATACAAATTAAGGATCTCCTCAAGAGGATGTAACTTTTGGGAGCTCTTCTTAACCAGCGCGTCCCTTCTCTCGCACCACCACGTTAAGTTTTAAAAGCTAAGGATTAACATCTGAAAATCTGCCAACCTTTTCTCAATTAGCTTGTTAGGTGTTGGAGGGTGTGTGTGAAAGAGAGAGAGAGAGAGAGGGCAGAGGGAGAGCTGAGAAGACTCACCCTGAGATCGTCCGCTGTGCAGGAGGAAGGCATGCAGGTACCATAGTGGAAAAATGGGTTTCCAACGTACGAGAGCAGGCCAGGCGCAATGCGTACCCCCTTCCCATCTTCCGCATCTGAAGGATTTCTGAAGAGACGCAAAAAAGCTCAGACATAAAAGAACATGAAAGCGGAAGTGAATAGCTCTGAGAAAAGGACACAAACAAAGCTAAACCTGATAAAAGCAAGTGAAAGCAAACTGAATAAATCTAACTGAAAGGCGCAGTCTTAGTCATGTCCACGTTTTATCCATTCCTTTACCTAAAATAAAACAATACTCAGTTCCCTAAAGGCCAAACCTTACGCATGTATATATTCACAGCTACATTCCCATAGCACAAAAGAGATAAAGATGAAAAAAATATTGCTCACAGAGATAAACAGCGTGTCGACAGACGACAAATATCGGTATCAACGGGATTTGAAATCTAACTTTGACCCAGCAACTCAAAAGTGGTCTACAGAAGTCACGATTCATCCTGCTACTCCTATGGCCTTTCTCTAATTACCTTTCAGGTCTTACCTGACTTTACCTACTCACCTGACCCCCTGATCTTACTTGATGCCTACTAGTATGACTTACAGATGACCTTGATGCTTACCTAAATCTTTGGTCTTTCCGATTTATCTTGTGACGTGACCTTACTTGTCCTCTGAAGTTTTCCTGCATCTTCCTCATCTTTGAACTTCCTTCCTCCGTAAGTTCACTTTCTTTTCACTTGCTCGATCAGTCTTAACTGCTCAACCTGCTTCGGCTGATCGTTGACCCCCTACTTATCTCTGTATGACCTTAACCACCAACCTGCTGAAATCACTTGACCTTCCCCTCTTTTTTTTTTTTTTTGTAATTTTGCTCCCTGAACTAATGACATTTACGCCTAATCTCGTCTGCCGAATAAAATCCTTAATTTCATCTTCAAACTTCGCAGTCCTATCGGCTTTATCTAAACCCCCCTCCCTCATTCCCCCACCACTCCCACGTCCCCATGTTTACACACACACATACGCACAGTTTCACTTTGCCTCAAGAAGTATAAATGCACGACCTCTCTCAATGCTCTAGTCATTCACATTACGCGAAGCCAAGGATAACTTTTTCTCCACATGCAAAGTCGGCTCTCAAGCCCTTGAAAGAGACGTGTTGGTCCACAGAGAGGTGGACGAAGACGGAAAAGATGCCTTGTCCGAAGACATGAGATTGTGTTTAGCTTCTTTTGATTCCTTGATCGAGTTCATAATCCAGCTATGTCTCTCTCTGCTGCTGCTGCTGCTTCTCTCAGGAACAAATATCAGTTTCTACTGAAAAATACAGAAGAAAACCTCCCATAACTCTTGATCTACCATGGCATTTCAAGTGTTTATTAGGAGGCAAGACAGTTGGCCTTCATCCGTGCCAGTGTCTGGTGGACCTGTATTCCCTGGTACCTGGTAGTGCCAGTCCGTCTCAGAGGATGAGTAGAGCTCCAATCACAGGCACTCCACACGTCATGCGCGTTCGGTGGGACAGACTGTACTCAGTGCCACAATCTCCCTCCTCAAGGTACACGTAGATATTATGCTCACAATTGTTCGAAATATCATTTTTTCTAGTACTGCAGGTATCATTATTATTATCATTATTATCGTTTATTATTATTATTATTATTATTATTATTATTATTATTATTATTATTATCATTATCATTATTATCATTATTATTATCAACAATATCCCGAGACTCAAACACAATTGAGTTATAACCTTCGTCCTCAGTTTACATGGCTGCGATATTTGTGCGACTTAGGAATCACAATTGACGAGCAAAAACCGTTGACCCTGACGACCCAAAACAATTCACCTCTTCAGTCAACTAGCATTTCAGCCGCCACTCATGCCAACAGTAACAGATGCTATCTACGAGTTTACAAGGTCACGCTGCCTTTACACTACCTACGGGGACATGGGCACCCTCTCTCACACGCCAGGGGGACATGACCATCCTCCATCATAATCAAGGAGGACGTGAACATTCTCCATCACACGCCAGAGGCCACCTTCCATCGCGGACTAACCTTGACCTGAAGGAGACGATGCAGTACTTCCCTCGGAAGGTGGTGTTCAACCACACGAAGTGATCCCCTTCGACGACCTCGTCGACGTCTATGTCCGTACACTCCTCCAGCATGCCCCATGGATTGAAATTCCCATACAGGATCCCGTCGGGAAATTTTCCCCAGGAATCCTCCACTGATGAGGGCGGGGGAAGGAGGGAGGCAGGGAGACACACGGTTACCCCATCAGTCAGTAAAGTGTTGGTAGAAGATGAAATGAGATAGATATATCGTTATAAGCCTCTGGCTATACAAAACTGAAGATATACAGCACTCATAAATCAACAGGGAGTAAACATACTTTACAAAAACATTCGTATATATATATATA
>JAUUDW010292442.1:0-13625 GCA_032361385.1 Panulirus guttatus | reverse complement strand
AGAGAGAGAGAGAGAGAGAGAGAGAGAGAGAGAGAGAAAATATATATACATAGATATACAAAGAGAAGCAAAGACTATACTGTTTGATAGTGTGAAGGTGACTAGCGTAACCTTGAGCATTATTATAAGTCTCAAGTCTTCCATCACGGTTATACGTCTTAATCTATTCATGTATTCCTACAACAGCGGTGAAGGAAAGTGTATAAAACTCAGTGACTAATATATACAAAACATGGAGTAATACATAACAGGACATGTATTGTAAACCTGTAAATTCAGTCAAAACAATTTCACCACTGCGCGCCCGATAGTCGAACCAGGGCCACCCAGAACGGTAGACTGACAGCGTGAAATCATGAAAATGAAGCGTTAGTTTACTTCGTCTGTAAACCACAAAATGGACTACACATGAACGCACAAAATCATAAAGAAAAACGAACCACCTCCATCAACATCTATGACAAGCTATCTTTAAAGTTTACGGACAACGGAAAATCTATAATAACATTAGTAACACCACGATACTGAGTCATGCTTGCTTCTGACTGCCAAAAGTGTTATTAGAATTGGTCTTGTGGTCTGGGCCAGCGAACTGTGCAGCCTCAAGAGGCCGAGTAAGGGAGACACTGGCTGACTGAGTCACACAACTGACTACAGGCGGTGAGGTGGAGCAGCTCTCCAGTTTTTCTTCCATTTCTCTCGTAAGTGATGTCGTCCGGGTCTTTGAGTCGGGTGTCTACCTTCATGACCAATATGTGTTATGTGAGGGAGAGGCAGGCAAAAAAGTGGTTGGCCAAAGCGTTTTCCCTGCACCTGCAGGATTGCTGTGGGGGCTAGCGACTCCCTTCTTCCTGCAGGAGTGTGGTGGGGGGAATAACCTTTCCTCTCTACCTGTAGGAGTGTCGTGAGAGACAAGTGTATCTCCTGCACCTACGGGAGTGTGGTTAGGGGCTAACATCTACCCCTGCACCTGCAGGAGTGTAACTTAGGAAGGTGCTCTCGACCCTCTCCTCCTCGTCTTCTTGCAGGTGGCCACAATCGTCTCACATCATTAAGCTCTCGAGAGCTGGACCCCGGGCATACATAAGCCCTCCTACACACATCCGAGCAGGAGATACTACACCTACACACAAATTCAAAATAATCTAGTTACCGCAGATTGAAATTATGATCAGCGGTGAACCACCTCACTTCAAGAAAGATTCATTTAAGGTTCTGTGAATCTCGGAGGGGGAAATGTCCTGAGAAGCTAGTCGTCTAAAGGTCGTTGCTTGTGCCTGGGACTGTAACAAGCTTACGCAATATAAAGGGGGGGCCCCACCTAACTCGTCGTGCGGGCGGGGCTGACCGCGTACTGCTGGGTCACGACGACCTTCACTAATTGATTTACGACCCCAGGTGGGTTGAGTAGCGGCCGCCGGGTCGACCCACAGATAGGTCAAGCCATAGGACCGGTTGGTCCAGGAGAAAAACCGACGCTGTTAATTGGAAAAAACACAATTCTCGTTATTGCAGATGGCTGGTATGATTTCTCGGGAGGGACCAGGTTGATGACCAGCGTGTGTGTGTGTGGGGAGGGTGGGGGGAGGCGTAAAGGTCTGGGGGTAGTGCCTGGAGCAGCCTATCTTGCCTGGGGAAGGTCAGACTACAGCCTTCTACTAATTCGCAGCGACGCTGTATTTCAAGCGTTGTATCAACTCGTCGAGTGCAAGACTTCGTGGTATTCTTGACTAAAGGATTTAGACAGCTTGGGCTGCATCAGAAGATAACGAGCAAGATCGTACTCTAAGCACTAAGCCTGGTTAAAGATCGCTGTGGAGGGGGGCCAGGGTGGTTTAGGAGATGGCCAAATTTGCAAAACCGGGGCGTGGCTCCTACCGGTTGGGCAAGACTGCAGAGAAATGATGGCAACAAATGGGAACTAAGTGCCGGACCGATGAAAATTGCGCACGGGGTCGAGTGGAGTGCGTGAGGGAAGAGAAGCGGGCGTGGCGGGAGGGTGAGGTAAGAGCCACTGTTGATGGAGGACGTTCAGAACGGAACGGCAGCAGACCCCTTCATCAGCGAGAGCCAGGCCTGGCCACTGCAACGCGATGAGAGTACCTCAATTACCATGACGTCAGAAGGGGCCAAAGGCACCCACCCCCCCTTTCAACCCACACCAACCAGTCACCCTTACCCTTACGCAGAAGTCATCAGGACTCGGACTGGAGGTTATGACCAGACAAGTCCCCTGGCCTGAGGTACTTGAGGAGAGGGGGCGATGCGAGGCGGCAGATCCCACACCCAGACCCTGTGTAACAAGTGGAATGAGGGGAAGGAAGGCCGCCGGTGTTTACCCACAAACGCTCTTCACTTGTCGTTACAAATCGCGGTGGAAAGTGGGAAAAATTAGGGTTAAACGGCAGCCGAGCGCGACAGATTTAAGTGGGTCGGCGAAGGCAGCGTCAAAGCCCAAGCTGCCAGACCCTCTCACCGCGCGAATATTTTTCTTGAGACGTAATCCCTCGACGTCGGTGCCATCAAACTGACGTCGCAGGTGACGCAGACGAAGAACTACAAGTTCAAGAATGTTGAACTGGAGGAATATAAGCCAGCGGGTGAGGAGAATTGTGAGTAATATGGGTAGTTGGGAGGGAGGGAGGGAGCCAGACAGCCAGCTGGGTCGTAATGATTACGCTCGCCAAGTGGTGCCGCCGCCGCCTCCGCCGCCTCGTGCCCTGAGGGGCCCCACTCCTGACCCACCACCACAACCGCCACCGCCACCACTCTACCACACCCACCTACCAATCAACCAGCCAACTACTATCAGACTC
Organism: Panulirus guttatus; assembly: GCA_032361385.1. NCBI lineage: Eukaryota > Metazoa > Arthropoda > Malacostraca > Decapoda > Palinuridae > Panulirus > Panulirus guttatus. Next base: position 10,809 of record JAUUDW010292442.1, on the reverse strand, counting down.
ACCAACTACCACCGCCACAACCACCAGCTCACCACACCCACCCACCAAACAGCCAGCTACTACCAGACCCATCCACCAACTAACCAATGTACCACAATCAAACCAAATAGATGGTGGGTTCTCTAACCACCACACGATCACCTCCACACATCCATTTACTAACAAAATAACACAAACCACATTTTCAAGCAATCCATCATTTCTACAATACCACATGTAAGCAGGTACCAGTTGCAAGCAGACACCTTCCACCCATAATTACAACTACAGCAACAATCATCTCCATAGTTATGATTAATGATTCTCCCATTTACACAGCTTTCCCCTCAAGAGATCATCTGAATTTGACCTGTAGCAAATTCTGAATACTTAAAAATATTGGAATATAGAAGGAATACTTTATGATGATTGGTAATATATCTTTAAATGCTATAAATACACACACACACACACACACACACACACACACACGCACGACCATCTGTCAGTGTTGTGGACAGCCCAAAGTACAAACTTAATCACTTATCGTTTTCTTATACCACGTGAAGATACTGACTCTTTAAGTAAGCCAACTGGTACAATTGAGCAGAGTGACTTGACCCCAGAGGCACGGCAGCGGTAACCTGTAGCGAGATGATGTGAGTCATGTACTGGGTGGGTTCAGGGGTGAGGGCAGAAGACCCGGACCTGTTGGCTGGATGGCTGGCTGACTGGAACACTTACTGCAGGTGCCTCAGACCTGCCGGCTGACAGGAACACTTACTGCAGGAGCTCCGGACCTGCCGGCTGGCTGGAACACTTACTGCAGGAGCTCCGGACCTGCCGGCTGGCTGGAACACTTACTGCAGGAGCTCCGGACCTACCGGCTGGCTGGAACACTTACTGCAGGAGCCCCAGATCCATTGCCTAACTGGAAAACTAGCTGCAGGAGCCCAGGACCCACTTGGCTGGTTGGAACACTTGCTGCTGCAGCGTTGAGGTCTCCTGCCCACCACAGCTCGCCAGGATCCTCCCCTGTTATATGTGTCTCCCTCACCCCACGGCCACAGTAGTCCTCCCTCGTTTCGCATGCTGTGTTACTTCTCAAAACAGCAATATTTGATGCAGCGTGTATACATCAGCCAGAGCGTGTGTACTGATCTGTCTAAGCATGTCTTTGAGACGTCTGTGTGTGTGTGTGCGTGTGTGTGTGTGTGTGTTTGAGTGTGTGTAAGTGTTTGTGTGTGTGTGTTTCACCGTCCAGGTATAGGAACATGTCTGCCTGCTGGTGCCTACCTTGCTTGGCACGGTCCAGTCACTAGCAGGCTAAGTGTATGTGTAAATATATGTGTCTATCTGTCTGTCTGTCTCTGTGTGTTTGCATGCGTGTGTGTCTGTGTGTGTGACACTACCCACTTGCAGAGTGCGGGAGGAAGGAGGTTTTGCATTCGTGGGTCCCCATCCCTTCAAGCGTGTGTAATGAATCACCTGTTGGTAATGACCTGTCTGTATAGCAATGGGAGGGAGCTCGACTCTCGCTGGGCCACATCTTTTAAACTCTCTTTATAATACAACTTTTTAAACTTCTGTGAGACGTCCACAGTCAGATTCTTTCATCACTTAAGGTTAATGCAATCATCCACAACTTTTACGCTGAAAAAGAAATACTTCTTTACATCTTTTCTAAAAGTCTCTTGCTTGATTTTATGTCATGGCCTCTGACTGTTCCATCTCTCAGTCTTTCGGAGAACTTTTGACGCCGTCAACAACTTGGATTAGAAACTTTGAGGTGGTGATCAAGTCACCCCTCACTCTTCTGAGGGTAAATGGAGGGGCCACGGGGTTAGGAGCTTACCCACGTTACCCCTTAACCCCCAAATGCTCAAATATTTACCTCAAGGGGTGAGAGGTGAGGCACGTGAGAGTCTTTATAGAGACTTCGATCTGGTGTGGAACGTGGCTCCTCCTCCTGCTGCTGCTGCTGCCATTCAAACGCAGGCCAGGTCAGGGGGGTCAGAGGTCGGGACCCCAGCCTCCACAATCTCCCTGCCCCTCTCCTTCTCCCTCTCCCCCCACCCCCACCTCCCTGCCTCTGCCTCGTATCTGTTACACCCCCTCCTCTAAGTGGGGGTCTTGTGGTCTTGGGATTACTCGTCAAGATTTACGATACCCAGTGATTCTGTTACGGGTGACACCAAGTGACTCTATACAGTTGGTATCCAGTGACTCTATATGGATGATCGAGTAACTCTATACGGGTGAAATCCCGTGAATCTATTATTACAGGTGGTATCCAGTGACTCTATAAAGGTGATGTGTTCTCTTCCCTGGAAATGGACCTCTGAAATGAAGGTAATCTACACGATTCTTTTTTTGCCCATGACTGAGCTCATTTGCCAATTAAATTTTCAATCTCATTTTATGAATCTGGAACCTGAGATTGACTTTACTTGAGCAGTGACCTGCGTCTTGACGACTGCACCTGTTATTCTTGGGGTAAAAAAAAAAATATGAAAAGAAAGAAAAACATAAAAAGATTTAATTTACAACTTTTCAGTATTCGATATTTAGCAAAAATCGGTAAGAATAAAAGAGGAATTTTGACCTACCAGGTCATCCACCGTCCTGTTAGCAACAAATGCTTTCATTACACTCGGTGTATTGCTGATCATGTGTACTCATACAATTCCCATACTTCACCAGAGGTTATGGTCGGAAGTTGTTATCTTAGTGAGCCTGGAAGAGGAGTAATATCGGTGTCTAGTTACAGAGAAAGAGGGGGAGGGGCGCTCTGCTGACCACGAGATTGCCAGAGGTCATTGCTAATGGCATGAGGGTGAGCGGCAAATCAAAACTTCGTCATTCCCCTTGATGTACGATTCTTATGGTCTGCTTGAGGTTGTAATACACACTCCTGGTATTCCACGTAACAAATGCCTTTGAACAGGTACCGAAATACGTGGCACATACCTCTGGTGGTCAGTTTCCTGGTACTTGATCCTAGTTATTAAGTACCTGGTCACAGTTATGAGGAACCGACCTACCCAGGTCTGACGATGACAGGTGACCCCACACACATCTGGATGCCACTAGTACCCGACTACCACATGTTCCTGGTTTATCAGGTGCCTGGTCCCAAAGAGGAGGTACATGGTTATCCAGTTCCGACGATGGTGGGTGGCTCTATATAAGGCCTGGACGCAACCGGCACCCGATAACGAGGTGGGCCCACATAAGGTCCGGTCTTCACTACAGGTGAGGGAGTTCCCTTCCATCCCACACACACACACACACAGAACCCACCAGCATAATGAGGAACAGGAGAGGTGGTAAACCGGAACAGAAAACAAAGGAAGAAAGCCGGCAAGGAAAGCTACTGGTTGAAGGGAAAGACAGAAGTCACTTTGGTTGAAAACTGTAGTGGACGAGTTGAGGTTTGGCGCCCTGCTCTTGGTTGCGTAGCGCCACCTACTCGTCTTTCCTCCAACAGATCTTTTCCTCTCCATTCCTCTCAAGCTCTGACATTATCCAGACCTATTTTGGGCTAGTCGCATGCAAGCGCTATATATAAATATCTACATATATGTGTATATATATATTTCTTTATCTTAACCTTACGTACTGGTCACAGAAGCGTACATAAATTACCTCATCGGAATGTTACAAGTCACTCAAGAGCTAGTAGTCGGCCCGTCACCCTCGGGTCTCCCTCAGCAGCCTTGTGTGCCACGCCTCGCTGCCGCTCACCTAACTAATCCGTAATTCATTCCCGTTGAAAGAATCTGTGCGAGCGTGGAGATGACCGGGCGCCCACCCCGGCCCGGCCCGGCCCGCGCCGTGTCCACGACAGGATGTGGCGATGGGCTTCGGGTTACTTCATAAACCTAACGCAGGACAACCGGAGCTGTGCCACCCCCCCCACCCCCTCAAGACATGCCTCCCGACCCTCCCTCACACACACACGCACACACACACACACCAGCACCCTTTCCACGCCCTCGCTACTCACCACAGCAATACCTGCGGGGCTTAAGGCGTTCGTCAAACAACCACGTACCTGCAACAGAGGGAGAATGGGATTAGTCATTCCAGCTTCTAGTATAGCAAAAGGTTAAGACAATAGGTAAAACACACCACATTCCAAACGACAGAACTTCCAGATCTGTGTGAAAAAACGTGTTTCCCGACCCGTCGCTAAAGCAATAGGACTAGACACCGTTCTTAGACATGGGGACGTGGAGGAATCAACTGAATCCTGAGGAAGCAAGAATAACTCCTTATTTCACCTGACTTCGAACCTGGTAAGGAGGAGTGATCATCACCGAAAAATATACGAGTCCTTCATGACCTCAGCCCCTGGCATCCACTAAGGGTCGGATCACGCCCTTGTCTGGCGCGCCGTGTTCGTCATATTCATAAATTTTGCTCTCGGTAACCTTCACTCCCGCTGCTGGACACGATGTGGTAATGGAAAACTGATGAGGCCGGTGCTATGGACGAGGCCACCGGGCCAGGTTCAAAAGCTTCACCTCTCTGGATCGCCGGAGGGACGGCCCAATAGGTAACTGTTGCCATAAGGACGACTATAACTTTTTCCTTTTTCTTATTTTCGTCGTACTTTTAAAATTTGAAAGATGACACACAACGTAATGCCAGAGAGATATTCATGCGACAGTATAATCGCCTTTCAAAAGTATTTTCCGTGGTGACAGACGCACTCTACCCTCCATAGATGATCCAGGTTGGAACAAAGTTTGATGTAAGAGACTTTACTATCTTGCGAGCCTCTCAACCGAGGGAATGCAGTAATGTGGGCCAGTGTCTCTGGTGAGGGCAACTCATACATGACAAAGTCTTTCTCAGGCAAGGGTAGTGGGACTTACACACACACACGTAAAGCCACAGATGGACATGTGTACAGGCCATCAGCTGTGTGTGTGTGTGATGTGCTGACGCGTTTTTACACAAGCGTGAAGCGAGTGTTTTCATGCGGCTTCAAGCCGCCTGGGGCTCAACCTACTCCCTTCTTGCCCTGCCTTGGGCACTGGTGGCAGGACCACTCCCTCACCCCTGACCTGGGTGCTAGTGGCTATTGAACCCCCCACCCTCCACCCCCTTCCAGCATCAACACGCCCCAGTGACATCATTTCCATCAGCTGTCATCCATTCTCACATCCTGGCATCATCCAGCCCCACCATCCACGATCATCCTCACCCAACCACACCGTCCAATACGCTCCTCTTTCACCCTCCCGGAAATTCCCAGCATAACCTCGATTCGCACCTTCTTGCCTCTTGACCCCCGACTCTCCTGACCCTGTCTTTGTGTGTGTGTGTGTGTGTGAGAGCCTCCCGGAGCCTTGGAATATCTCATCCCTTTCCCCTGGGTTCGCGCTCTATGCCGTCATCCACCTACCACTCGCAAGAATTTGGTCACAGATGCAAATATTCTCACCACTGCACATATTTGTTTGTCTCCTAACTGTTGTAAATTTCAGTGTCATAATTCACCAATGTACAATTTGAATTATATTTCTGTCCACTTTTCAATATATTCTACAGCCGGGTAAGTTCTCCACTTCCACTCAAACCACTTCGATCGTTCCATCCACCTACATCCACCTCGCACCCACTGAAGGGTTTACACTCCCAATCCAAACTTCACCGTCTCCACGATCTCCCTCCAACACTGACGCCACCGCCTCCACCGTTTCTCCTCCACTCTTGCAACCTTCAGCTCCACCACCACCAGGTCTTCCACATCCACACTGAATCTCTCCTCCCACCTCATGCCTTCTGCACAACCCAGTCCTCCGGCCCGAGCAGGACCACCTGGTTCCTCGTGGAGTCCTGGGGGCATCTCCTGCAGGAGGTGTGTGTGTGTGTGTGTGTGTGTGTGGGTGGGTGGTGAGTGGTTGGGTGGGTGGGAAGGACAAAAAGAAAGAGAAAAAAGCGTTGGTGTTTGCGTGACCACAAGGACTCTCTCTCTCTCTCTCTCCATCCCTCTCTCTTACCCAGTGTACAGGGTGAAGATGGACAACCTGAGCCGAAACATTAGGTGCGTCTTAAGAGAGAGAGAGAGAGAAACAGGGAGGAAAACAAAGAATAGCGGAGAGGAACACACGATCATAAAGCCTTTTAAAAAAAACGCCAGAGAAGACACGTGGATAAAATGTCGAGGAAGATGACGACCGAATCAAGAGGAAAAACGACGAGGATAAAACTGACCTTTGCGAGAGCGTGCACCAGGTGGCCGGGGGTGTGCAAGCCGCAGCACAAGGTCGCTATGGGCCTGCCGGGCCATCGGCCACGACACACATACATCAACAACTTTTTTCGCCGCGTGTGAACACGACAGAGGATGATGACTCATGGTTTCCGGCATTCCATCACTTCCCACGTCCAGTGCAGGGGCCTGCCACCACTGACTGGGGGCCTGCCACCACTGACTGGGGCCCTGCCACCACTGACTGGGAACCTGTCACCGCTGATAGGGGCCTTTTACTACTGTCTGGAGCCTGCCACCATTGACTGGGGTTTGCCACAAGGGACTGAAGACTAACACCACTGACTAGAGCCTGCTACCATTGACTGGAGCCTGCCGCCACTGTCTGAGGCGTGCCACCATTCACTGGGTCCAACTAAAACTGACTGGGGCATGTCACCACTGACTGGGGACCGTCACCACTCACTGGGTCCTCCCGCAACCGAATGGGGCATGCCACCACTGACCACGACTTACCACCAAGTAACTTCATCGCATTACTACGCTCAATATTTCACCTGACGAGGTAACTAAAAACGAATATAAACTACAAACCTACATTTCGGGGGTAGATTTAAGATATCTACTCACTTTCCCAAGCAAACACAAAACTCTGGGGAAGGGTCGAATCCCCGAAGGTGTTACCATGAAGGTCCCTATATGGGCGCAGAACACAGGAAGGTACACAGTCTCCTTCCCGAGCGTAACTACAACGTCCCCTGAAGCGGCTAACTGCTGCCGAAGGAATACTGAGGAAGCAAACCTAAACTCTCGTACACATTCTTACAAAAAACAAATTCTATAAAATTTCATATGTTTCAGATGGCCTGTGTGTATGACTGGGCCGTCTAGACGATTATGAAGGAAAGGATTATTATTAAACCCGTCCCACACGATGTGGATACGATGGTTAACACCTCTGTTAAGTGTGTTTTGCAACTGCAGTGTAACTACCATTAGGGGAACGTCAGGCGACGGGTTCCATGAAGTGATTATGTATAGTGCTTGAGAGGTCGTAACGTCATGCTGAGGGGGCTAACTTACCAGGGCAGCGACGCTGGAAGGTCCTTCATACTGGGTCTCGCGGAGTCAGTGTGACGGTTCATTCATGATATCTCATAAAGCGTAAGTAATCCCTGGAACTCCACAATGAGCAGAGAAACCACACAGTGACCCAGGCCGAGTCTGTGCTGAGTGGCGGTCACTCACTCGAAGCGACGTGTGTGCAAACAGAGGCGAGCAGCACCTAATGCGTCACAGGTATGTGACATGGACAAGGTTAAATGAGTTGTTCCTCTGCCCATGTGTGAGTGCTGACCCAACCATCCCTAATGACCTCATGGCCTTCCGGCACTGCTGGTCACTGCTGCTCTCCTGCCCCATGTTAGTGATGAATTCAAGACAGATTCCCCTCAACATGACACCCTACAAGTGCAGGCGGAAAGGGCGTAACAAAGACCCCTTTCAGCAAAGCTTAACACTTTATAGTGACCTTCAGCTTCGTATTCTACCCCCCCCCCCCATACGTTCAATACTTGCCTCCACCTACCTACCCTTAGCCTGGTACCCTTCACCTAAACTATAACAGAAAATCTTTGTCTATGTATATCTAGGAGAATGAAGATCATAGGATTAAGATTATTAAACTTACGGTACTACTATCAAACTCCTGTACCAACACAGCCCTCCTTCTTACGCTTCGGGAAAGACATTTTACTCAGAAGAGAATCCCCGAATCGCAACAGGAACACAATGGTCCGTGAGTGAATATTGGTGAACCACACTCTGCTAGCCAGCCACTGTGGGTAGCAGGGAGAGACACACGTAACAAAACTGTACCCCAGTGACAAAATTCCACCCCATCCCTGGTTCTACCACTCCCATCCCACACATCCTATATTCTTCCTTTCCTCCCCTTTCCACTCATGCCACTACCCACCTACCTAAGCTCCCTCCCTCCTCCTCTCCCCACTACTCACCCTACCCCACCCAGCTCCCTCCTCCCCTCCCTGGTACGTTCCGCTCACGCCAGGGAGACTCATCATTCGTCGCCAGGAAAGTGAACACCCGCGTTCTACTTTCTCCCCCGACCGTCACCCCGCCACTAACGACCAGCCACGCCAACAAGGACACGACTAACGAGCGGCGCGTGTAAATCACCGCTGATATAACCCTTCCGTCCCACAAACACTACAATAATGGCCCATCTGACTGACGACCCCATTCACTAACTACGCCATAAAACAATTCAACCACCGTCGGCTAATTTGGAGGTCGTCGCTGATAACCACCCTATCCATGAGAGACGCAGTAATTTCCAACAATCACCCCGTGAAAGACCAGTCAACCAGCAGACAAGCAGGAAGGCATTAAAAAGGCACCAGACATCACCAACCACCAGCACCCACTCTTGTACCCCTCCCGATATCAGGCCACTCGCACAGCCCACAGCCGAGAAGCGCTCACGCCGCACTTAAACACGTCACACCACAGACAACCGCCGCACTTATGCACAGCTACGAGAAACTGTTGCACGCCCTGAGCCACGGTCATTACCAAAGACCATTTTCCTTTTTTCTCTCTGAAGTCCTCGCACGCGTCATGTTTCACACACGTATCTATTAACATTTCTCTTTTCTTTCTACTCATTCCAACCGCATCTTGAGCACCTGACTCCTCAGGGAGGTAAAAAATCAGTAAGGTCATTGTTACCCACGTGAGCGACTCGGAAATAGAATTCGTAAGGCCTTTGAGTAGGATGATGACCTGGCCTTTGACCTGAATGAAGCTTAAGCTTTGGGTCAAATGCCTGCCGGGCCATCATTGCCCCAAGGGTCGTATCAACGAGCTCAACAGGTCGTGCCGTCGCGTTCGAGGGCTGTGTCGTCGTGCTCAAGAATCGCACCGCCGTACTCGAAGGGGTCGTACCGTTGCGTTCAAGAATCACACCGCCGTACTCAAGGACAGGTACCGTCGACCTGAAGGGTCACACAAGTCGTGCTGAAGAGCCTAACAACCATTCCTACACCAGGAGGTGTTAAGTGACCCTCGTTAATGGAACGGGTGACCCCCCCGCCGGGCTCCAACCCACCGCGCGCATGCCTCTGCGACGCTCAGCTTTCCCCACTACTTCCGACGACCCCCCTGGAATGATTACGCGATTCCCACCCCCGTATTGTGAGGCTCCCCCACCCTCCCACCCACCCCGCTTCCTAACCTTGGGATTCCGGCAAGCCTCAAGGCGTACTCGTGTCATTGTTAATAAGCAGTTTTGGGACGCCATTGTCGCGTTCCCCCTAGCAATGAATTAAAGAACCAGACTCCGTGCTAGACCCCGGCAGTCATTCCTAATGCTCTGCCTCAACACAGCCTCGATATACGCTGCGTATCCTATGATGTCTCCGTCTAGAGCCGATTCGCTTAGCGCTTACGCGCGACAGGGAACGCAGCCTGAGCGCTAATCGGGGCCCTGGCGTACAGCAGTCCACCCGTTACCTTGTGGCAAATGGAACGTTAACAGTTAAGGTTCATCCCCGCTTGCTGTTCCAACCTCACCCTGACTCCTACGTTAGTCGCACTAAATATTGTGATTTCATCATTTATCGTTCATTAATTTCTTTACCTCAGTTCAAAGACATGTGACACACTTCCTTTCGCTCGTCATTTCCGTCTGCGTTGACTTCAAGATCATTTTATAATCTTCTCTAATTATTCTCCTGTTTCACTCGTGACGGTGATTCTTCACGTGTGTTTCAGTGACACGGTCAACGAAAGCGGTGACTGTCCCTAGCTATAGCGGTACGGCTAATGACAGTGCAGGCGATCGCGTGACCTGACCCGTAAAGCTTGTGTCCCGGGTCAGGTCACCTCCGCAAACATCGTCACTGAAGCTGTGGATGTTTATCGCTCGTGTTGTTCAGGTCACTGTAATACACGTGAAGAATCACTGTCGCATAAAAGTGAAGCAAAATAGATTTCTTTTTTCATGGTTATCTTCCTTGCAGTTTTCCTCAGGACCTGCCTCACTTATAACATTTTTTACCTTCACTTAAAACATTTTTTACCTTATATATGTGAACCTCGAGCCTCCCTCTGGGACCTGTGACTGGCACATCCCACCATTACTTAACAGTAACAAACCAGCCTAATATGTAAGAGAGCTCCATCTGTGAGCGCCTCGCGCTCTTGCTCCTGAGTTATGAGGCAAAGGAAAAGGTGGATGGATGACTCGGGCCCTCTGAACTGAGAGAGGTGTTTCCCAGTACCTGGGACCCAGTACTTGGGTAAGGGGAACACTCCGCACCATATAATCTCTCTCCCAGTAACACAAGAACACTTGCCCAACAATACACCGAACACTGTTGCCAGTCGTGAATCTCAATACGAGAGAGGGGGCCTGCCTCTCCTTGCTGGCCGGAGTATGTAGGTTGGTGGGCGTAAATCGTGAATAGACTGTGAAATTACCTATTTCTTCGGAACGGGGAGGGAGCTTTACATGCTGTGTCTGTCTGTGTGCGTGTGTGTGTGTGTGTGTGTGTGTGTGTGTGTGTGTGTGTGTGTGTGTA
>JAUUDW010292221.1:1714-13627 GCA_032361385.1 Panulirus guttatus | reverse complement strand
TATATATATATAATATCTCTATAAAATTCTTTTCCACTGGTAAGTCTGTCAATCATGATAAGTATTGTGTCATGACAAATCGAATGACCCAGCAGACATATCAAATCCTATGACCCAGCAGACTACAAAAACAACCGTATTACCTTCACGTGTGTGAAGATATAAACAACCAGTTAGGTTTGATGGATAACGCTTGAGGAAGCAAGATGACGGAGAAGAAGCAGCACTCTGTCCCCGTTCCTCAGCTATATAAAGAAGCCAGTAAAATCTTGAAACGTTATGACAATAAAGAAGGCGCCCTTAAAACATTAGTCTACAGCGGCAGGTACAGGGTACGTTTGACGCTCCTGATTTACTCGGACAGTCTATTAAAAGTGCCACTTTTTATGATATACTACCATCGCCTTATTTAGCAAAATCGTGCCTTACACCGTTTTTTTCTATCCTTTAAGTTGTACGTTAACTTTGTGGAACAAAATCACCCATTATTCAAAGCTTTAAAAAGGATGCGGAACTAAACTAGATGGGGGAAGAGGTGGTAAAATTACCGTTTCGGACATCCATCTGTTTGGAAATCAAAGTTAGGTTTTTCCCGATGGTATTTGATGTGTTTTACACGATTCTGACCCTCATTTTTACCGCAAATCTCTACCTTTTGAGATATTCCCTGCCCCTTCATCTAATTGTAATGAGGGACACCTAGTGGGGACCAGAGTTTTGGTTAGGGCAATCATAAAAAGTAGTGAATTGCAATGGAAGTAAAGGCCACAATCGTTCGAAAGTAAAAAAAACATCGAAAAAACAATTTCAACCAAACCAAACCTAACTCTAACAAAATTCGCTGAATGTCCGAGATAATAGTTGTACTGGAATATGCAAGGAAAATATTAGACATTAGTTAGAGTGGATGCAGATTGTGGATTAGAAATATGTATTTAAAGTAATAATACCAGAAGGTGCAAAGAAAATATTAGACATTAGAGTGGGTGTAGATCGTGGCTTAGATACACATATTTAAAGGTACTGTAATTTAAAAAATTTTTGTTTCGAAAAAACATCCAGAAAATAAAAGGGCATAAAGGTAACAAAAGAAATTGAATCCCTAGAAATCATAATCAGTAAAAAGTGAAATTGTTACAAAATACAAAAAGGAAAAAAAATGATATAAAGCCAGAGATGTTTTACATGGTTATTGCAGAAAGCTGTAGTGTTACTAATAAGAAAATTATATTGAAAATGTATATTTTTGCTAGTAATTTTGTATGGATAAAATAAATTGAATATTACAAAAATGGAGATACACCCCAAAGAGCTGAAAATACTGTATACAGGCAGATTTTAGGAATGCCAGAATATACCCAGGAAACAACACTAACAAGGAATAGCAGCATTCACAATGAAAGGAAGGGTAATGAAAGGGCACACTGAATATCTACAATATACCTTAAAGGAATATGGAAATGAATGACCAGGGAGATTAATGGAAGAAATGAGAATGGAAGGAAACAACTGAATACCATATTTGAGAGACAGGAAGAGAATATGGTAATTTAGAGAAAATTTCTTGGCAAGAAATGAAAATAAGGAATGAGACACATGAAACTAGAGAAAGGAAGTGAAAGATGACTCATTTAAAAATCTATAAAAAAAAGAATGGAAGTGAGATATAAAGTTGAGGAAAAAATTTGAAATAATAGGCCAGCTTCCATTATCATACCCTTTTTTTAGAATAAATAGCCTGCACTTAAAGGATAGAAATAGATCTTTATAGTGATAGCACTGACTTAATGCAGAATAAGTGAGGAGTGAGGCTTTAGGGGAAGTAGGGTATGTGTGGATCAGAAATTTGTGGTAAAAATGATTGCAAAAGTATCTAGCAAAAGGTAAAAAGCTGTATGCAGCATTTTTGGGGTCTGGAGAAACCATATGACAGAGTTGAGTGAAATGCTTGATGGGATGTGTTAAGGATATAAGGGGTGTGGGTACAACTGTTGGATGGTGTGAAAGCCTTGTATGGAGTAGCAAATGCTTATGTAGGTGGATGGAGAGTTGATTGAAACTTTTGGCATGCAAATGGATGAGAGGCAGGGCTGTGTGATGTCACCGTGGCTTTTTAATATATATGTGGATGGAGGATAAGAGAGATGAAAGCAAAATTAGGAAAAGTGGATGCAAAGATGGAGTGTGGTGGTGAGGTATGGTGGCATGTGACAAGCCTGTTTGTGGATAATACTATATTGTTTATTGAGAGTGAAGAGGTGTTGTAGAAGGTTGCATGTATGTTTTATGATGTGTGTAAGCATAGGCAATTGAAAGTAAATGCAAGTAAATGTAAAGTAATGATGTTTGAAAGGAAACAGTGAAGGTATAGATTTTGCAGTGCCCAATAGAGTGAAAGGAGTAAGTGTACTAAACTGTGTTATAGATATGAAAAAAGAAAGACTGGAAGAGGTGAGAGTATTTGTGTATTTAGGAGCTATGTAAGGTATGTTTTGTGACATGCAAGGAGAGATATGGAAGCAATCCTGACCTGTGCTGCTGAAACATAAACATTGACATGGAATGAGTCAGAGGTCAAGAATCCAGGCTTTGGACATGAGCTGTTTGAGAGGAGCTTGTGGTATGATTTGATGAAATGAAGAAAAAAAAATGATGGGGTGTATGAGAGATTTGGTATGGCAGGGAATGCAAAGGGAATAAATTTTGGAGTGGTAGAGCGGGTGAAACATAATACTTTGATGTGTTTTGGGCTCTTCAAAAGTGCCATAGTTGGCATTTTGAGGGAGTGGGGATAGAAGATGGGTGTGCCAATTAGAATAATCAGAAATAAGATTGTGGTCAGCAGGGATAGAAATGGTAAGTGAATAGTAGAAGGGTTCAAAGGCGAAAAGGGTGTCAGGTGTGTTATAACAGTGGTTATAACAGTTGGGAACTTAGGTAAGATGTCTAATTAATTGTTCCAGATCATAAAAACCCTTTCAGTTCAAGCATGAAAGACTTTGATATTAATTCTTACTTGATCATTTATGTATTTAGGTTATAAGGTATGTATATTTTTTTATGTGATATATATCAACACCATTACTATTTTATTCCAGAACTATGGGAAGATTTATGGGTTGCTGTGTAAAGCAATACAGAATTCTGCAACAATAAAAACAGCACTTGCTTTGGCTAAGTTATTTGTTGAACAGCCAAGATTTGAGTAAGTCATGACTTTTTTTTTCATCTCATATTACCCAGATTGCTAAAAGTATTAGTCAGAGAGAACCATTTAATACCTTTTATATGAATTTCTTTGTAAATGTTTCATATTCTCATGTATATGAGCACTGTTTTCTTTTCAGCATGTTTTCATGTTTTGTTATTGTTTATTTATCTGATGTAGGTATTTATGGCATCAAGAGTGCAAATATGACTCCTTGTTTCAGTTGCTATGGATTAATCCCTCACTTTTTTCAGCAGTTATATTATTTTTTGAACTTACGAACATGAAATCTGTATCATTTATGTAATTAGAAGCATTTAGGTATGGGGATGATTCCACTTTTTTTCAGTGACATTAACCTTTTATTCAGAGAGACAGAATTTTCACATTTTTATAAACTAAATTGCAAAGTAAGGTGGGTGTAGTCAAGTTAAGGGACCATTTTGTCATCATTCTACCACATGTAAACAAAATCAGTGAAAAGTAGAGGAGAAACAGTGTAAGTAGAACGAATGTAAGTGGTTAGTTTAGAATTTTCCTTATGACCATATAATCTGTCCAGAACGTAATAGGACCACATATATGATAAATAATGACTTTTCTCTGTGACTGGAGCCTGCAACATAAAAAGAATAGAAGAAATAGAAAAAAATTATCTTTCTGTATCTCTGATGCCTGTTTCTTCCAGGAACTCCCATCAAGGGTATGGCCAAGGCAAAAGAATCTCCATTTATCCCTGTCCTTACATGCCTCCCTTGCATACAGTGTTCAGTGCATTCTTCCACCATTTCTCTCCCTCCAGTATTCTTCCACTTTATTTCCCCATGTCACAAGGGGTCTTCCTCTCACTCCAACCCCTTTAATTGTACAATCATACTCTCTTGTAAGCTCCCAGTCTTGCATTCTTTCCACATGCCCAAACCACCGCAAAGTATTATGTTTCACCCTCTCTACCACTCCACAATTCAGTCCCTCCGTATTCCCTGCCATAATACATCTCTCATACACTCCTTCATTTCTTTCATTCCATCAAGGCATGCCACATCTCCTTTCAAATAGCTCATTTCCACAGCCTGGATTCTTAACCTCTTGTGACTCATTCCATGTCCATGTATGGGTTGCATAGGTCAGAGTTGGGAGGACTATGCTGTCCCTTATTTATCTCTTCACTTTTATACTTACACCTCTACCCTTCATTATTCTATTAAGGGACCCAATGACTTCTACACTGTACTGCTGTCTCCCATACATCTCCTTCTGTATGACCAAGCTTACCCAAGACAACTCCTAAATACTTAAATTCTCTCACCTCTTCCTATCTTTCTCCACCCATATCCAAAGCACAGTTTAGTACACTTTCTTCTTTCACTCTTTATGGTTTTGCAAAATATTGCTTAGTAATTTCATTCTGTTTCCTAAACGCCATTACTTTGATTTGCATTTACTGTCAATCGTCTACACTTACACACGTCATAAAACACATTTATAACCTTTGGCAACTCCTCTTAACATTTAGGAAACAACACAGCATTATCTACAAAGAGGCTTGCTACTAGTCACCATACCTCACCTCCTCTCTCCATCTCTACATCCCCTTTCCAGAGTTTTGCTTTCGTCTCTCTTATCACTCCATCCATATATATATACTAAAAAGCCACAGTGACATCACTCAGCCCTTCTTTTTACCCACGCGTATCCCGAAACTTTCGCTCAAATCTCTATCCACTCTTACACATTTACTCCTCTGTATAAGGCTTTTGCAATATCCAACAGTTGTCCCCTACCCTATATATCCTAACATATTCCACATAGCATTCCACTTGACTCTGTCATATGCTTTCTCCAGATCCATAAAAGCTGCATACAACTTCTTACCTTTGGTTAAATACTTTTTCGCAATCATTTTCACAAAAATCTTATCCACACATTCCCTACCTTTCTTAAAACCCTCTTGCTCCTCACTTATTTTCACTTCCATTACTCTATAAATCAACATTTTTGCATACACTTTTCCAGGTATACATAACAGACTCATTCCCACTTTAATTGCTACATACATCTTTAGCACCTTTTCCTTAGAATAAAGGAACAATGATAGCTTTCACCCAATCTTCAGGCACTTCCAACTGTGACATGCTGAGATACATATCAGATGCATGCACTTTATAGTATTTTCTCCTCCATACTTCACCTCATCCATAATCCCATCCACTCCATGTGCCTTTCCTACCTTCAGCCTCATTATCGCCCCTTTTACCTCCCTTTTTCCAATAAGTCCTAGCAGTCATATTCTCTTCCTTCCATCCTCCATACCCATGCATGTAGCAACAGCTGCCTCACTTTCACCCACATTCATCAGTTCTTCAGAATACTCTTTCCATCTTCTTTTTCTCCCTCCATTTGATTCAGTGACTCCCCTTCCTTACTTCTCACATTAACAGTTCCTCTCTTACATCCACCTGTTTCCTTTTTCACTTTCTTCTAGTACAGTTTCTTATTTTCCCTAAACTTTTTGCTCATCTTTCTTCCAAAATCTTCATCTACTCTTTCTTTGCTTTCTTTTATCAGCTCTTAACATTCCACTCGTATCATATATTCATCCCTCCTTTGCTAAACCTACACTGGTACATACTTTTGAGCAATCTGCATTATACCCTTTTCTTCTCTTTCACAGTATTTCTAATTTCATCCATCCACCATGCATATCCACTTTCATTCTGATATCTCACAACCTTGCATCCAACTACTAATTCTACAACCTTTAACAGTCTTTCCTAAAAATTTTAAGCACCTCATTCACAGATGACTGCATCCCTACATTTATTACACTTTCATCTAAACTTTGTCACCTTTCTTTCATACTCCTCCTTTCATTCTTTGTGATTCATCTCTTCACTTGCCAACACTTTTACCTCACCATTCTTCCTTATGCCATACTCCCACTTCTCCCTGATCCTCACCTCCACAAGAACTGAAAAATTGTTAGAATCACTAAAGAATCCTCTCACAACTCTGCATTTAGCACATCTTTTTCATCTTTTCATCCTCTGCCTCATAATCAGTTAAACCCTTTTGTTCTTCTCTTACATCATTTCTCATTATATGTATATCTGTGAATCAGGGAATGAACCCCTGTCAGCATAGACATTCACAAAGCTTCCATTCTCATTTACTCAAGACACCCCACATTTTCCAGCTATCTTACCAATTCCATCACATCCCACCTTTGCATTCATATCACCCTTTACAACCATCTTTTTCTCCTCAGAAGCATTTATACAGTCTTTCAAGTTTCCCTTGTGAGCAGCGTTTTTTCTTATTTGTCATTTATGTTTTCAGTCTAAGGGCCATTACACACACTCAGTATTTCACTCACTCTTCAGTCCAAACCTGCATAATTAAACTTGAACATGTGGATGGAAAATGAACAACACAGTCTTACTTATGTGACTTTAGGTCACACAAGCCTGTACAGTTAAGACAGTTAATTTTTCATCCACACTTTTATGTTTAACTGTGCAGTTTTGGCTTGAATAGTTAAAAATGAGAGACTTGTGCATGTGTAGCGGCCGTAAGTCTGTCTTACCAACTCATAGCATCATTTTGGTGACTGGCTTGAATGTCTTGTGTGGCAAAAAGATATTGTCCTTATACACTTCTGCAGCTAATTTCTCAAGACGAGTATTCATGAAAACCTAGCACAGATGTGACTGTCAATGGGAATTTTATTATGGTTTAGAAAAAGTTAAAGATATTCTGCAGTCACATGAGATACAAAGTTTTTAATTGAATACATGTTCACTATGTTGTAGACAGTGTTTTTCAATGTAAATGGATGTTTACATTACATTAATGATACTATCTTATTTGCAGCCCATATCTCGCACAGGTGTTGACCACAGACTTGCTTATGAAGGGCATGCTGTTAGGGGATTGCAAACCAATAGAAATACTCCGAAAATATGAAGAGAAGATTAAAAAGTTTGCCAGTCCCAATTTTGACCAACAGTCTTCTCATTATGAAAAGAAAGGTTAGTTTCTAAACTATATGGAAGCATATAAAGTCCTATTATGCAAGAGAAAATTATATATTATTTGTCATAGGACAATAAATATCACACAGGTTGACGAGCACCATGTTGAACATTAGGAGTTTGATGAACCTGTCGATTTGTTGAGTGTGTCACTGGATTCTGACTGTAAGTTACAAGGTCTTAATTCTTTGAACATAACAATTTGGTGATCTTGTCTTTGATCAAACCCTCTGGTGACTTAATACTAGTATGAGCCCATTTGAATTTTCAGCTGAAAGGAAACTAAGATGTAGTCAAGAGGACCGTTGCTGGAAAGACCTGTGGGGCAGGGGTTATGAATTTGGTTCATAGTGATTGTAGGAGGTTATCACCACCAAAGTCGCCATGCCCAGCTTTAAGTACCCCATCAGCTGGGTTAGTCCACACATCCACCTCTTGGGGCTGGTCCTTGAGAATTCTTTTCAAGCTTTTCTAGGTTGGAACTTTCCTGGCAGAGTTATAAGATGGTTTTAGTAAACTGAATGTAATTACTTTCGTCCTTCTTTAAGATTCTCTCATTGGTGATGAACTATCTTCACATGGAGTCACCCCTTGCATCATGAGTTTAGCCACAGACTTGTCCTTATCTGTAAACTCAAACTCTCCTACAGAACTTTTCCATCTTCTTGGAAGCATGCGTTTGTACATCCCATCCCTCCTCAACTCCCATATCCTCAGACATTTTGAATTTTATAATCTTCAATCTGAACACCAATATGGCTTTTCTATGGCAAAATCCATGGGTGATATTCTTTCTTATCTTATTAATGTCTGTTCATCAACCCTGAAAGATTCTGGGGAATTCTATGAAATTGCCCTTGACATATTTAAAGCTTTTGACAGGGTGTGGTTTTGGAGTCTCATTTGTAGCTCCCTTCTTATAGCTTCCCTCCCTTACTTTGCTCCTTTATATCTAGCTTCTTATCTGGCTGGTGTATCTCCAGATTTGTTGATGGATCAGCCTCTCCCTCTTTCTCCATCAACACCAGTGTCATTCAAGGTTCTTTCCTGTCTTCTACACTTTTCCTCCTTTTTATCATTGAATTCCTTTCTTCCACAAATAACCAAATGCACTCATACGTTGATGACTCTACACTGCATTTCTCCACATCATTCAATTCTGCTCCTTCCTTTCTCACTCAATCTGCATCTCATCTCAACACACCTTCCTCATTAAAGTTAAAAGTTAGACTTGGACGGGATATCTCAGTGGAGCAGATAAGATCTGGTTAATTAAAAGGGTTGATGTGAAAATTAGGCATGAAACCCAGTGTGTAAATATCTGTGTTTATAGAGGCACCACCCAGCTCATGTAAATATCTGTCTAGAGGCACCATGGGGTTAATCAGTTGAATTACATTGTAGTTATCCATTTTTCTGACCCAGGGTTACTGTTCAATCCAGAGTGGACTCTATTGGGTGCCAATTATGTTATGATAAATTTGATGCCAGAAAAGTTTGGGATTTTAGGATACATATGTAATAGGTGCAGTATGTTGAAGAAAATTTGTACAAACCTTTTGGCATAACAAAGGATGAAGTTTTCAGTTTATTCTGTATAATTGAATCATAGGAGTACAGTGAGGCTTTGTCTGCAATGAGTTCATGTAATACAGTGTTATTCTCTTTATTTATATATCTGATGCCCATTCCAATTGGAACTCCCTCAGAGGGGTGGCCATGGCAATAGATTCTCCATAACTGGTGAACTCCAGTTCTGGTTCTTCGCCGTTAGTGCCTCACCCTTAACAGGCCATTGGCAGAGGGCAACTCTAGCGCAGTGTTTGCAGAGGCTCCTTACTAATGTTCCTACTGACTACTTCCGTCTAATGCTCTTTCCAACTACTACTACCTAATGGTCCTGCTTAAATGTTCCTACCTACTACTTCTATCTACTGCTCCTTCCATTTTGCCAAAAGGCAGAGCTAACACATAATGCTTGCTGCAGGAAAATCTACAGTTATGAAGAATGAGCTGTGTGAATGCCAGTAGTTCACGTGTTAGTGAGGCAGAAAAAAAAAGACAGCTACCTAGGTAAGATGAGTGCGAGTGCAACTTGACACCACTGACAAGCTGGCTCACTAAACAGATGTCACTAACCCTCTGATACCCAGGAGGGTAGTACTGGTAAAATACTTCCCTGGTCATTGGCTGCCTGCTAACTACTACCAATGTACAGTGTTATTTGATTTATTAGGTTTCTTGAAGATTTTTATTAGAGACACCGTGTATAGAACAGGTAAAGATATTAATATTTCCAAATTTTTATTGTAGTCAAGTTTTTATCAAGAATGTATCATACTTCTCCCAGAATGCAGTCCACGTTATGTTCGTGTCAATACCTTGATGGCATCCATGGATCATGTACAAGCCCAGCTAGCCAGTGAAGGATGGATACTTCAAGAATACAATCCACTACAAGTGACTTATGATGATTTCCTTAATATCATTCAAGTAAGATTCCTATGGAAAGTACCGAATATCTGCTTTGAAATGCCAAAAACTTTTTGAAATGCTTTGGAAAATGAAATTCGATCATCCAACACAGTTTACAGTTATTATTTTGTTAAGTTTTGTAACTTTACTCATCCCTGATAAACATAATAACCTTACTTTTATTCACATTTACTCTCAACTTCTCCTTTCACACACACTTCCAAACTCAGTCACCAACTTCTGCAGGTTCTTACTCAAATCTGCCACCAATGCTATATCATGAGCAAAAAACAACTCATTTCCCAGGTCCTCTATTTCCCAGGTCCTCTCATCACCTACAGACTGCATAACCACTCTTCTCTCCAAGGCTCTCACCTTTACCTGTCTAACCACACCATCCATATAAAAATTAAACAGCCACTATAACATCACATACCCCTACCTCAGAACAACCTACACTTGGAACTGCACTCTCCTCTTTTCCTACCTGTACACATGACTTACACCCTTGATAAGAATTTCTCACTGCTTCTTGTAGCTCTCCTCCCACACCATATTTTCTTAAGACCTTCTACAAAATATCTATCTCTAAGGGTAGGGAAGAAAGAATTCTACCTTCGTGTTTCCTGTGTGTCGTTGAAGGAGACTAAAGGGGGTGGGAGCGGGGGGCTGGAAACCTCACCTTCTTGTATTTCAATTTCTAAAAGAGGGAACAGAAGAAGGAGTCAGGCAGAGAGTGCTCTTTCTCCTCGAAGGCTCTGGCTGGGGTATTTAATTGTGTGTGGATGTAACCAAGATGAGAAGAAAGGAGAGATAGGTAATATGTTTGAAGAAAGAAACTTGGATATTCTGGCTCTGAGTGAAACAAAGCTCAAAGGAAGGGGAAAAATGGTTTGGAAATGTCTTAGGAGTAAAGTCAGGGGTTAGTGAGAGGACAAGAGCTAAGGAGGGAGTGGGACTGCTCCTCAAGAAGGAGT
The DNA here is from genome assembly GCA_032361385.1 of Panulirus guttatus. NCBI lineage: Eukaryota > Metazoa > Arthropoda > Malacostraca > Decapoda > Palinuridae > Panulirus > Panulirus guttatus. The sequence goes on along the minus strand of JAUUDW010292221.1, from coordinate 2,933 downwards.
TGTGGGAGTATGTGATAGAGTATAAGAAAGTAAATTCTACATTGATATTAGTAGAATTGAGAGTGGATGGCAAGAGATTGTGATTATTGGTGTTATGCACCTGGCTGTGAGAAGAAAGATCATGAGAGGCAAGTGTTTTGGGAGCAGCTGAGTAAGTATGTCAGCTGTTTTGATGTAAGAGACCGGGTATTAGTGGTGATTGATTTAAATATGAAGGTAAGTGATGTGGCTGTTGAGGGTATAATTGGGGCAGATGGGGTATTCACTGTTATGAATGGAAATGGTGAACAGCTTGTGGAGTTGTGTACTGAAAAAGGACTTATGATTGGGAATACATGTTTTAAAAGAGGCACTAAAGGCTAAGAAGTGGCGCTGGAGTTCACTAGTTATGGAGACTCTATTGCCATGGTCATGTCCTTAAGGAAGTTCCAGAAGGAACTGGCATCAAAATTATAGATAGATGAAATAGATAGATAAGAGGGATTTACACAAGTATACATATGTGAGTAGGAGAGATGGTCAGCAGGCATGATAGGATTATGTATTAATTGATAGGCGTATAAAAGAGACTTTTGGCTGAAAATGTGCTGAGAGGGGCTGCTTGTGGGATGTCTGATCACTATCTTGTGGAAGTGAGGAGGAAGATTTGTAGCGGTTTTCGAAAAAGTAGAAACAATGTCGGGAGAAGAGAGTGGTAAGAGAATATGAGCTTGGAAAAGAGACCTGTCGAAGAAATACCAGGAGAGCTTGTGAGTAGAATGGTAAAAGGTGAGAGTTATTAAAGTGAGGGGAGTGGGTGAGAAATAGGTGGTATAGAGGGAAGCAGTGATAGCATATTCCAGAGATGCTTGTAATATGCAAAAAGTGGGATGTAGATGGATTAGAAAGGGCAGTGAGTGGTAGGATGAAGAAGTAAAGTTGCTAGTGAAAGAGAAAAGAGAGGCTTTTGGGCAGTACTTACAAGGAAGGAGTGTAAGTGATTGGGAGATGTGTAAGAGAAAGCAGTAGGACATCAAGAGGAAGGTGCAAGGATTGAAAAAGAGGGCAAATGAGATTTGGGGTGAGTGAATATCAGTAAACTTTAGGGAGTATAAGATGATGTTTTGGAAGGAGGTAAATAATGTGTGAAAGACAAGAGAACATGGGAACATCGATGAAAGTGGCTAAAGGGGAAGAGATAACATTTAGTGATAAAGTGAGTAGGAGATGGAGTGAGTAT
>JAUUDW010292110.1:0-13627 GCA_032361385.1 Panulirus guttatus | reverse complement strand
GAGAAGTCTACAGGAATTTCATTAAATCTACTGGAAATTTTGAACAAAATCTCCAGGATTTTTATCAACAGCATCTGGCAACACTGCAGTGAGAGCACAGCCCACCGGGCACTGCCCAATAGTGTGGACACGGCTTTAGCCAACTTTCGGGGCATACAATATTCATACGTACTGACTTTCATAAAGAACCAGGAGGATTTAGGATATCAACAGTTGTTAATATCAAATCACAAAAAAAAAAACTCCTGTCTACTTTAGTCATGAATCTCAAACAGTAACAGAACTCAAAGTGAAAAAAAATACATGTCATATGGTACATAAACTGGATCTTTCTAATAAAAGTATCAAACTGATCAGGGTAATAGCTAAAGAGCATGCGGAACCATTACACAAATGCTTTAGCTGCAATAATCAGTTTTAGGAAAACCTCCATATAACATACTGCATACACATTTTGATTTAATCTATTACATACATAAAATGTGAAGAGAGCGAAAGTATTAAAATCAGACAAGTCTCTGAGAATGCTAGTGAAAAATCTAAAGTTTGTAAGAGGTGGAGAAAATACTTTGTGGAACTGACTGGAAATGACAGTGAAGGAGACATGACTATTTACGCAGAGTTGTACTGAAGGTTGAGAGCAAGAAACACATGTAAGGAAACGGAAGACATTACAAAAAAGGATGTGAGAAGAACAATATTTCTCTTAAAGAATGGAAAAATTGGAATTAAATATGAAATGGTGAGACAGGAGTGGAAGTTAAATTTCTGGCAAGCGCAGATCTGAAGAGTGTTTGTAGAGAACACAATAAAAGTTGTGAGGTTACGTGCCTGGAGACTGGATGAAGGCAGCAAATGTGTTACTTGTAGAGTATACAGTATAGAAAAGAAAAAAAAGTGACTAAGAGTCAAAGAAGAATGATATCTCAGCACTGCTGGCCATGTTTGTTGTAAAAAACTGACTGAGCATAGTACAAGGATAAACAAATAACTTGCTGTTGAAAAACAAAGTAAGCTTATGAGGTGAAGAGGGTGTAAAAACAAATCTTTCATGTAGTGTAAAAAGTTATATAAAAAAGAAAGAATAAGCAGCATTTATGGATTTGGAAAAGACATATGACCAGGGAATACGAAAGCTCTCTGAAAAACATATCTGAAATCTATTACGAACTTTCATGATGAAAGTTATGCAAGTGTGAGAGTACATGGTGGTATAAGTAAGTGGTCTGATAAAATATCTACCAAGAATCTAGTGGGCTGTGGTTTCTGGGCATTAAATAGATGTGAGTGAATGTGGCTTTTCCTTGTCCAGTCCAGGTGCTCCTTCACTAATGCAGAAATGACAACTAAGCACATATGAAAGAAAAGAAAGAAAAGTCTACCAAGGCTGTGCAATTACACCATGGTTGTTCAGTGTTCTACAGTTGGAGCATTAAACGATCAAGAATGAGGGAGGAGGCTAAATCATGGTAAAACAGAATGGAAGATACAACAGTTGATGTATGCAGAGTATGCAGAGCTGTTAACTGAATCAGAGGAGGAGCTGGACAGAACAGGAGGCCCCATCATGAAGTTTACATAAGGAGAATGATGAAACTCAGTGCGAGAGGAGTAACACTTTTGTTTTTGGAAGAGATGGGATCTCACAATGTAGCATTAGTTTGGCTGGTGATGAACATGTAACTGTGGATAAGTTTAGGTGTGTAAGAAAAGTGCTCAACAAAAATGGCACTGAAAGAAACACAAGTTGAGATGGGAGTTTTGCATGAGAGAAAAATTAGAGGAACACTGAAAACTTTGCCTGGTGGGAAAAATTTAAGAGCAGAGCATTAATCACACTTTAATGAAGGAATACTTCTTCCAACTCTGATGTAAGGATGTAAAACCTGAGTTTATACAGATGATCCCCGATTTATGAAGGTTCAACTTACAATTTTTTGACAAAACAATGGTGCGATACCGTATCCTTTCAGTAGAAACCATACTATGAATTTTCAATTTTGATCTTTTCCTGGGCTAATGATATGCTGTGCAGCAGCAGCGAGCCACAACTTCCAATCAGCCACTAGATCAAGATTGTAAACAACCGCATTACATGAATTAAATGTATTTCTGACTCACAATATTTTCAACTAACAATGGGTTTGTCGAAACGTAACCCCATCACAAGTTGGGGATCATCTGTGCAGGTAAAGACAGGTCAAAAGTACGGGCAGTAAAGATGGATAACTTGCATCATATGAATAAAATAAGAAGAAAGGAGTGGATCAAAAATGATGCGAGAAGGATATGTTGTGTAGAGGACTCCTTAACAAGGAACATGGATGAGAGAACTTTTAGATGGTAAGATCACGTTGAATGTATGGATGATGACAGCCAGGACAAGTTATTTTGAGAGTGCAGGTGAAGGTATGAGGATGAAATGCAGACTGTGAAATAGTTTAAATGCAGAGGCAGTCACTTTGAGATAAGGATACTTTGAACCAAGATGCCAGAGGAATGACCTGGGATCAGAGGAAATGGAAGTACTGTATGTTTAGTATAGTAGTATGTAAAAAATAGTTGACCTCAGCAGATGAATAACATTAGGATGCAAATAAAAAATAAAGGAGCACTTACAGTAATACCCCCACCTGGACTATTTGGCTTGCAAGGGTATACGGTCTGGGATGCATACTGGGTTTAGTGGGTTAAAATCATGTTCCATATTTTATTCGTACTTTTAGAGAGTTCTTTTGTAGTAAATCTGTAAACAAATCTTCAACAAAAACCTAACTCAATCATGAAATATTTCATTTAGACCTAATGACAATCATCTTACCTATGAAGGATTTCATTCTAACCTACAATGTTAATACACTGACCCTGCTCATAAAAAATAACAATGATAAATTCATTATAATTTCAAATAACCTTTCATGAAATATAAAACCAAACACTACAGTCAATTGAGGTATCTAATACTAAACTTTGTTTTGTGTTAACTTTCTGTAGATCTGGTTGTATTTCAACAACAATCAATTATAACACTCTATATCACATACAGTAACAAATATCCAGCACATACCAATATGATCTATCTATCATCAAAAAGTTCTAGAAGAGAGCAACTGCAATTATGTTCAGTTATGCATGAATTATCATGAAAAAGTTTGTGGTAATGGAACAAAACAGAAGAAAAGAAAGTTTGTACAAAATGATGTAACTGATGAAATAACATCAGAATCTACACCAACATGAAAACGCAAACAGTGAATAAAGGTATGTAATGTGCTTTAACTAAAGAAACAGCTGTCAGGTGATTAGGAGGAAACTACTTTTGAAAAGTACTGCATTATGAACAAGGCAATGGAAAATCCAGAACTTCTCAATAAATCCATCAGGACTGAATTGTCATTTACAGAAGATTCACCTCTATGGTCATGAATACAAACATAACCACGAAGTAAAAAAATAAAATATATAAATGAAGAAATAAAGTTGAAGGCATAAATCTAATGCTGAACAAGTGGTCAAAAGCACAGGCCTACCTTCAAGTCTGACCATCAACCCAGCAGCATCCTTATGCTCCCATTTTGCATTTTCATTTATGTTTTTTCCTTCTATGGTCAAGCGTAAAGTATACATATCCACAAAAGTAAACTAACAATTTACTTCTGATGAATTTATGTGAAAGTTTTGGATATCCATCTGCCCTTTCTGTGGTACTGTACATTTCAATGTTTCTCAGCTCACAGGCACCTAATCACGGTATATTTCATTACAATATCGTAAAGTATCTTATTTTGCCCCTAAAATAATGGCTGGGTCTAAAACATATAGAATGCGTGTGTTTCACTTTCACTAAAAATACATCTACCCCAGCAAACAATAGGCATTAATAGTTGATTAGTAAACGGGCATCAAATACAGTACAAGACTGTACATACCGGGAGCTGGGGATTTCTTACTTGATCTTATAATGAAGCCAGCCCCATTGCAGAACGATAAGGTTATTCACCCTCAGTAAATAACAGCTGCATTTATAAAGGGCCTCTTATACTGTACAAATGTTGTAAATCACAAGAAAAGTTCACGAGACTTCATTTAATTTCTTGAAAAGATGTGAGAGATCTATACATACTGAAACACAGGGTTTTACTAAGCTAATGCCCACCTATGAGCGAAAATCAATCAGCACACAGTTAGGCTCATGAGAGCACCAATGGCCAGTAAATGCCCACTTACAAGCAAAAACCTCACAGCACACAGTTTTGTGACAGATAAGCTGCACAGCTACGATGCATCCACTCAAACAATATTTCCATAACCCAGAATGGTATCCATCCCATAACCTAGACACCCAGGAAGTCTTCAGAATGCCTGGGCTATGGGGAGGTCCAACATTCAATGTCCAGATTTGGGAGGTATCACTATACGTAGGTGCTGAACTTCACTTTAATGAAATGGTATGAGATGAGAAAGTCTGAGGGTATTTAGTGATGTTGTATGTACCTGTTCCAACCCAAGGAACTGGGAGTACATTTACTGATGACAGATAGACAGGCAGACACAAAAAGTACAGATAACCAATTAGAGAAACATATGATGTACAGTGACCTTACGACATGTAGCTTAAAAAGTGAATACATTAAGGAAAACTGAAAGGGAACTGTGTGCATAATTAAGTTACTATGTCATTACCTATTTGCTCAACATGGAAGGAAGGAGTATTATATATGTGGGGCCTTATGATTAGCTTGACATATTTTGATACTAATATGCTGTTCCCTGCTCTGTCAGGTGGTGTCAAAAACAGAAGAAGGAACAGCCTCATTCGCTCACATCCACTGAGTAGCTGACATACATGACGCACCAAAACCAGTTTCCCATACCCACAGGTAAGCCCTACAGACCTCTTTACACTGCATATGCCTTAGTTTAATCTACACAGCACATGCAGGTTGCCTGCTATTTACCACATCACTCCAATTCACTATGTCCCATGCATGTCTCTCACCCTCGTGGATGTTCAGACCCCCAGTAACTTAAAGTCTCTTCCACTCCATCCATCTCTCCCTTAATCCTTCCACTTCTGATATGCATATCCTCTTAATAAGTCTCTCTTTACTCATCCTTTCAACATAGCTTTCAATCATACACAGGTGACTAACACACCTCTCTCTTGCACTGTCATTCCTTGTGCAATAAACCCTCTTCTACCACAAAAGCTCCTCAATCATTTTGTTTCCAATACATTCACCCTCTTCAGTTCTTTTGTATTTTGGAGCCACACATCATACCCGTACAGCACATCTGGGACTAATATACCAATGAACATACTCATCTTTTCCCTTACAGTGATCTCTCTTTCCAGTTTCCACACTCGTAAATGCACCCTGAATGTTTGCCACCTCACTCAACCTAAGGCTCATTTCAGCTCCTATAGTTCCATGCACTGCTGTGTTCACTCCTAAGCAATTAAAACAATCTACTTCCTTCAAGATCCCTCTATTCAAACTGAAACTTTTACCACCCCGTTTCACCCCAATGCTTTTTTTCTTTCACACTTGTTTGTCTTTTCCAATGTTAGCAAGGTAGCAAATGAAGAAATGGCCTCATTAGCTCATATCCAATCTCATGTAATGCACCAAAACCACATCAACTCTCAATTTCCTCCTTTCACACACTCTCTCAAACTCACACATCAACTTCTGCAGCTTCTTACTCAAGTCTGCCACCAAAGCCACATCATCTATAAACAGCAACTGACCCATCTCCCAGGTAACCCCCCATCCCAGCAAATTGTACACCTTCTCCATCTCCAAAGCTCTTGTAGTTACCTCCCCAACACCCCATCCATAAACAGATTAAAGAGCAATGTTGACATCACACAACTTTGGTGCCAAACCACATTCACCTGGAACCACTCATCCTCCTCCCTTTCTATTCGTACACATACTTTAATCCCTCAATAAAAACTTTTCAGTGCTTCTAGTAGCTTTCTTCCAACACCTTAATTTCACAGTACCTTCCACAAGGTACCTCTATCAACCTTGTCATATGCTTCTTCAGATCCATAAATGTAAAACACATATCTCTCTATTTCTCTCAGTACTTTTCATACAAATTCTTCACACCAAACACTTGATCTACACATCCTCTACAACTCTTAAAACCACATTGCTCCTCTGCGTGCCACCACCCTCTCAATCAACTCTCTCCCATACAACTTACCAGGTATACTCAAAAGACTTATAACTCTGTAGAACTCACTTTTGTTCCCCTTGCTTTTATATAACGGCTCTACGTAGGCATTGTGCCAGTCCTCAGGCAGCTCACCCTGAGCCATATGTACAATGAAAATCCTGACTAAATAATCAACAATGATGTCACCTCCTTTCTTAAGAAACTCAACTGCAATTAAACCACCTGCTACTTTGCCACACTCCATCTTACCTCTTTTGAGCAAACCATTCACCATGTTTCTCTCGCTTTACCATACTTCATCTTATCTCTTTTAATGAAAACATTCACCATGACTCTCTAGTTTTGCATTTCTTTACACCCTAGATCTGCCACTCTTATCATCTAACCCATTCACCAGTCCTTCAAAATACATATTCCATCTCCTCTTTGCCTGCTACTAATTTCCCATCTGCTTTTATTTCTAATGTTCCCATTTGTTCTCACATTCTCACACTTTTCAACTATTTTCATAGTATTTTCTTACTCTCCTGAAATTCGCTGGTACTATCTCACCCCCTTCTCTCATTTGGTCTCTTTTCACCTCCCTGTACCTTCCTCTTGACCTCCTGCTGCTTTCTCTTAGATATCTCTCAATCACTTGCACTTCTTCCCTGCACTATCACCCATAAAACTCTCTCATCTCTTTTACTAGCATGATCCTTTTCTCATCCACCTACTCACTACCTTTTCTCATACGCTTTTATCCTATCTTCCACAGGCCACATACTTCTGTACAAGTAAGCAATGCTTCCCTAAATAACTTCCATTCATCACCCAACTTCTTAGTTGTTTCTTCTGACTTTATGCGATTCTAATCCCAATCTCTTTTGCCCCTTTTCCAGGCTCACTCACTTTCACTCCCTTGTCAGAAATACATATAATTGATATTATATGACACAAAAGGTATATGACGATCAAAACAGAACCACAAAATATAGAATTCTATTTGTACGTAAAACATGGGAATTGCCTAATGTTCCTATTGCAGAGGTTGGTCAACTAAAACCCCTTTCAGCATAATAAGTTGTATGCTTCAAGCCATTTAACAACATTCTTTATAGCAACAACACTATGAATACTGATTCTGTACTCTGGAAGTTTTATTCGCTATACTTTCCGGAGGGTGCTAACATTCACTCTTTGTAAAGTTTATAGTCTGAAGAATGGAAAGAAATTCTTAAGGTTACGAAAACTAACCTCTGGGAAAACTTTTCCTTGTTAAGTGCAGCTAATCTGGGCAGGATCTGCAGAAGGGCACTCTGAATAATGGCACTTCGACTGTTCCGTTGGTTCAGAACCTAAATGAATAACGACAAAAATAGAAATGAAGTTAATTCCCTTACTTTTACGTGCATATCTACCCAATTCATGCCTCTGCAAATCTTCAAACTTACTTTAAGCAATACTCCTCTTTGGAGTGTTACCCCTATATCTACCCAATTCATGCCTCTGCAAATTTACACTCTTTAAGCAATAATAGTAAACCCTCTGTTTAATGGACCCCAATATAATGGATTTCAGATTTAATGGACCAGGCAAATAATAATAAATCAATTAATAATACTTTAAAAAAAGAAAAAAAATCGCAAATGCTATATCATGCGCATTTCATATCGCACTTTTTTTTAATAGCATGGGGTACACTCGCTTTCTTTTGGTCTCAGTCTGCCTCAAGCTATTGTGCGGTCAGGTTGTATACAGAGACTTGTAACTTTATTTATCAAATAATTTTGCAATCATTACAATTTAAAATGGCATCGAGTGATAGAGGAGTTAAAAGAAAGCGTGCAAACTGTATGATGTCTTACTGTATAGTGTATTTTGTATTAAAAATAGCCCATGGTTACATTCAAGTTAATGGACTTTGAGCATTAACGGACATCCCACCCTATTAGTCCGTTAAATCGAGGGATTACCATACTTCTCTTTGGAGCATTATCCCTATATCTTTCCACTGCTGACTTACAAATGAAAAATATACCAAAAATACAATGCTACTAGGATCTTATTATTTACAGCCATGACCTTACCTGGGTACTAATGTTGTCATACTTCTCGAGAATGAGTTCTCGGCATATTCTGCTTTCACACGGCTGGTCCAAGATAGTGGTCTCAATACCTCTGTAAGCGTAAGACCAAAATCAAACATATCAGAAACAACTGTGCAAAGTTCTCTGAATAATTAAATCACCTTGGTGGCTGACATAACTAAAGTCCCCATTCAAACTTCTGCCCTACCAAATAAAACACATCAATTGAACATGACTATCAATCAGTCCCACGACATCCTCTTCTACAATCTTCGGATACTTGTGCCCTACATCTTGCCACCTCTTTTGCAGTCAGTCTCAATGGGCATAATAGCTTTTGAAATCAACAATTAACAAAAAAATCTTTGAATACAGAGAATGGCATAAAACAATCTTCTGTCTCACAATAAAAAGAAAAGTGAACTGCCGTCATTCTGTTCCCTTACTGAAAGTTATCAATATACTGATATCCTTAAGATTCAAAATGGCATCCCAATTACACAATATTTAGATAATACATTATAGAAAACAATGGCTTTCAAGGGGAAGCGAGATACCCTACCCTATGGTGGAGTTAGAGTGTGAGGGCAGACTGAGGAGGAGATCATGAGGCGTGTGAGATGACGATGACAGTGATCCATGACCACGAAGACGTTTAACAACAGACGACATGCTATCCTGGAAAAGTTATAGATAAGCCATATACTGTACCTATTCTTTAATGAATTAGCACTTTTGCAGCCTCTTTCTAAGACAAAAATATTTCAATTTATAGTTAATTATTAAGTAGCAAGTAACTACTAGAATGATTATATATAAAGCAGAAACTGGATTCCCATGAATATTTTTCTGCTGCTGCAGCAAGATAACTCTGTGCTACTGATTGCAATAAATCTTCTATTTGAAATCCTCTTATACCATCTGGCAAACTTTGACTATGTAAACCAATACGTGAACGTTGTTCAACGAACTAACGAACTAGTCAGAACTTTGATGTTTTTCCTAGTGCTACCACGTTCAATTACTATTGTATAAATATAACATTTCTTTGCATAATAACGTTTGCAAGGTGTGGAGACTGGGATTTGGAAGTAAATGAACAAAATGTAAACATAGAGAGAGAGGTAATACAAAAAAAAAAGATACCAAACAACCATTTGGTTAGCTGGTTGCTCCAATAACGATCGTAATGCAGTGCAAACCTACACACATAGGAAAATGAATTTGATTCGTATACATTTCTTTAATTTCCTTTTGTCTTTATAAGTTCGTGCCTTTACGCAAACTGTGTATGGGCTATTATTACGCGAGTTCTTACCTAACCTAACCGATCACGTAAAAATAGCCCAAAGCTACATTATTTTTACGGCAGTTAAAGAAAAAACATACGCATTCAAAATATTGTCCGAAGCGCATGCGCGACCGAAACGCGTAATTAGTCCACGGGAAATGTATTGCTCTACCGTAAATATAGCTACTACGTTTTTTCAATCCTCGAGACGAAGAAAAAAAAAACTATTTCAAACACACGTGACATAAAAAATTAAATATGGTTGTTCTAACAGTTTCCCTTCACGACAAGAGATATTATTGGGCTGGAAAATGTGGAAAGATCATTCACATCCCTCATTGACCGTGGAGCAGACCTACAGAACAACTGGAATCATTCAGCTCTTTATTAATTACGGCGTCTACTTCTCGAGGGTATGGCGGCCAATTTACGCCAAGAAATGTTCCCCTAATTGGCATGACTGGCATAATTACTTAAATCTGCCAATGCAATCCATAAAGTGTCAGATGTGCTTCACAAGCGACACAAAAGTGAAAAAACGTAGATATATGGACATCTAAACATTCTTTAAAAACAAAAAAAAATGTATGAAATACCCGAAAGACAAGTTTTTAAAAATCTTAAGAGGCAAATATCCACTGCAATACAGCATTTCACCCGTAAAGTTACGTCTGGTAGTTTGAACGTGAAAATCTTAAATGAAAATTCACAAGACACTGGGCTTACTAAGGCTTAACCACAAACTTACAGGAGGGCATTGTCAACAAGCGTTCGACCCAGTCTTGCTTGTTCACTGTATTAATCAAAAACTGCTTCTCAACTGCAATCACTGCATGCAACACGTCCTCTGATGAGTTCTGGTTCAAAATACACTTGCAGTTATTTTCTTGTAATTCCCAGAAATTCATACACAAGGATGGTTGAGAATATGAGCAGTACCGATGTTTACAATCCGAGCGCCGTCACCTGAATGTTCCGAGAAAACGTGAAACGCATTCGCATTTTCTTTGATACATTTTAATAAATTTCGAATAATATATAGTGATAGAATTACTTTGTGAAAAAACTATCTGTATAATTCAAAATTATAATGAAGCATCAGATCAGAGTTTTATTACTTCGATAAGTTTACTTTACCAACATAGGTTGATATGATACGTCGGGTAAACATAGAATCTACTCTAAGTTTCCATACTACAAAGTATAACGTTTTTTTTTTTACTTGGAAAATTATCGACTAGGAATATTATACACAAATTCACAAACTTTGATTGTCTGTTGAATCTAATGATTGACATACACATGCATCTGTAGGCTGGTTATTTTGTAGGCAATTGTACCGAAATAATGAAATAATGAGCCACATTTATCATGATCTACGAGCATTTTCCGCTTTAGTTGTTTCTTTATCATAGACTTTGTCAGCAAACGGACAGGCTATCAGTCCACGAGAATAGATAATACCATGGTATATAATCTAACATTTACTGATGAAGGTGATATACAGAAGTAAAACTATTTTCTCTCTTTAAAAAACTATGCTTATTGGAGGACAAGCACCATATTAGCGCGTCCAGTGTTTACATACTCGGTTCGCGACGGACTAGCTTCACTTTGTTTTGTGATGGACATCATTCAGATTCTAATACTGATTAATATGTAAAGTGTCCCTGAGATGAATCTTACCAGGGGGTACAAAGTCTCTTTCGGGTCTCCTTTCTTCCTTCCCTTCTCAATTAGCCATTCTGTTTTTATCCACTACGGTTTCATGCCACGAGTTTTAAGGCCAAAAAGGGTATGGAAGACGAGAGAGGGGTGGAATGGAGCGCTCTCTTGATTTTCTGCATTTTCTGAGATCCCCAGGAAATTCCCGGGCCCCCTTTTCGACTCCCGGGTCCGGGAAAGATGTACCCCCTGCTCCCCCTCTGGTGGAGCGCAGCCTCGGAGCTGTACAATGATAATAATAATAATACTAATGATGATAATAATAATGATAATAATGATAGTGATAATGATAATAATAATGATAATATTAATAATTATAATAACAATAACAGTAATGATAAAGATAATAGTTGGCTTTAACTGGTACTTTCTCTCGCTCTCTTTGCTTCTTCCTATCTGTCACTGACACTGATCTCATGTTTCTGTTTTTGTATATATGCATTAGAACATGTATTTGTATTGCATATCACCTACAGATATGTATCACTGCATGTATATGAAAACTATATACATGTATTACGCACACAAATATCAATACGAACACAAATGTATTTCTACTATTTGTATGCATAAAAGAATTACCAATAATTTAGCTTAATGGAACCTAACCTAATATCATGTTAAGCTAATTCTCTTAATGTCTGTGCAACTTTCATAGTTGCCATAAGAACAAACATAATTGGATTTCCTTTATCGCAGCAAAACACTTTATTATCCGAACACAGGAAATATTAACTTTAAAAAAGATCAGATGAAATAGGAGAAGCACAAACTCTATAAGAGAAGAGGTAATGGGTACAGAAAAGTCTGGCGTTATCTGGAAGTACGTACAACTATGTTGTTGCCGAGTTAAATTTAAACTATAAGCAGACTATTGCTCAGCTTGAGAGAGATAAAGTTTGAGGAACATTAGGGTATTTCAAAGTCAATCTATACACAGTTTAAACAGTTATCTTACTCCGTTCCAGTCCAGTGTTTATCAGCGTTTTTGATTCGTGTTAACTGTTATTAACTAGCTTTCGGGTTACCCACTGTTAGCCGAGGTGGAAATGGCTGTTTACTCTGGCTGGTGCCAAGCTGTCTGGCTACCTGGGTCTGTTACCAAGCTTACTCTGTGCCATATGTCATACAGTCATGTCTTATTAAGGCAGTATAATCCTAAGACCAATTTACTAATGTGACGGAGCCGTCGTGGAGATACATTATAAAATGTTTTATACTTCTCAGCGAGACTTAGACATCTATATGAAGAGACTGGAGTAGATGGAATTATAGGATATGGCATATAGTATTCAGCATGGAGCAAGGCTTCCTAGCTCTGTCGTCACAGTTGACACAAAGCACCCAGCTGGTAAACACTGACGGCTCTCGAAACTTTAGCCAATACTCTGCTATATTTGACTGCTCGGGACTTCTCCTTCCGAAGGTAAGTTAACTTTTAGCGTTTCAAAAATGAATTTCTAATCTTTACTGATTTATATTTCTCTGTTAATGGACATATTTGATCAAAGATAAATGTAATCTACAGATAACTCTATAAATAAGACGATTGTTAAGATGAAATTGTACCTATTAATGAATATATCCTCTACAGTGAACGAAGAAAATGAGATACCAATCAGGTTTCTTTTTTAAGAGAATCATATATATTTACAAATGTCTTTCACCCTAATTTACTTTACACTAAAAAGTGCATAAGTTAACAGTAAGACAATTTTACTTTATCCCATCAGTACAATTTTCTTAAATCTTTCATGCGTTTATCCTTGCTCAGTTAGGCACATAGCTGGTGGTCAAGAAAGGCTAACGCTAAGACTTAAGGTTTGAGCTTGACTAACGAGCCACACGACCATTGCTTTACCAGTTACCTCCGTTGTACAGTAATTTTCAACTTATAGGAAAGCGATACAGATGTTCGGAGTGCGCGAACTGAACGAATCAGATTCGAAGCAATGGTTAACGACACTGACTTGAACCGTCGTTGTTTATCAGGTTGTTTTGCTGGTGAAATGGAGACACAGATGGACACGGAACACCAGGCGGAACCCGCCGCCGCCGGCCAGGTCCTCGGCGATGACACCCTGCCACAGGACGCCCTGGTGAGTTATCCTCAGCCATTTGAAAATCGTAGTTATTATCATTGTCTCCATGGGTCAGTCAGACCGGTGCGCCCTGTATATAAGAGAGAAAATAAGAAAATATCAAAGTGTTTGAGAGACTTTTTTAAATGTAAATCGAATAATTACATATCAGCGTTACCGTTCAACTTAGAAAAAGAAAAATGTATGTTTGAACTTATATCCTGAACACCTGGAGGACTTCTAGATTTCTCGATTGTTTTATAGATTTATAT
>JAUUDW010292000.1:0-11461 GCA_032361385.1 Panulirus guttatus | reverse complement strand
CTTCAGGAGGTTAAAGTCTACAGGGAATCTCGCCAGAAATTAACACCCGGGTACGGCTCACAGTGAGAATTAGTTTCAACATCCGGGTCAGGACCCCAGAGCACCAGGCACACCTGCGATTCAAGTAAGAGCATGCGACAGTCTCGGTCGTTGGGCGTCGAGACCGTGTATCCTGGTGTTCCCTGACCGCCTCCCGGGCTTCGTCCTCAGAGTTAGGCCAGTCAGTCAGGTGCCTGGGATGGCATCTAAACCCAGCTTCAGTTCACGTTTTGGGTAGACTATACCTCAAGCCAGGAGGTTAGCTCCAAGCTCGTCACGATCAGTTTATTTCTTTCCAGCGTCTTCCTAACGCAAATGATAATACTGAATATATTTTTGAAAACCATAGTAGAGAAAAAGTCTTACATTTGTCAAACTTTTTTTTTAAGTGAGAAACAAAGAATCGTATGAATAGTTCAAAGGTCTTTATTCTTGTCCTGACTTCACTTCACCCTGACAAGTTGACCAATTCAAAACATACCTAAATCGTTAAAAAAAAAAAAAAGAGAATTCAGTTAAACTCCTAATGCAAGCACTTCATCCTTGTTCAAGCTATAGAGTTCCTCTTGCTGATGTGGGGAGAGAACTTATTTCACTGAATCGCAGACATAAAAATCCCGAGCTGTTTAAGAGCAGCTTCGCAGAGTACGTCGTCAACCCATGCAACATCTCAGCATCAACAGCACACTCCAGTGAAAGTATAATGAACTTAACTAATAACAGAAAAGCTATAACATAGAATGAACTTTGCTAGCGAATGTGCGTATCTTTCACAGGCAAGCTGACGCGCTTCGAGGCCCAAAATTTGTGGGGTAGGTACTTCAGAATGTGAGCTAGGTTTTACGCTACCGCACGCTGGCCTTGAAGGCCATTTTAAGGCAACCAAAGGCCACCACATAATTCAGTGATTTCATTCGAAATAGGCGGCCCAGCAGCCTTAACTTATACTGAAGGTAGCTCAGGGTCAAAGGTTACCATTGCCTAGCCTTAAAGCAACAAAGACCATCTTTCAAACTCCAGAGTGGCCTGTCGGGTGCTGCTGCCCGACGCAGTACTGTACTATGAGGTCTTCTATTATCTGCACATGATCCATAAAATGATGCAAGTTGAATGACGTGCATTAGTTCTAGTTTCTCCGATATTTCATTCTCAAAAATCAAGCGATTCCAGGACAGGACGACCGCCTCTTTGACAAGGAAACTGATGTGGCTGTTTGCATCTAAAGTATACCATGAATTAGTAAGTATAACAGTACCGTCACCTATTCGATGACTGGCTGTGTATATTGACCTATGGGTTTGCTTGCTTGACAGCGAACAACTCCAGCAGTTCTGGCTGACCACAGCCGATGCAGACATACACCTATAGCTGACATCCAGAGAAGTGTCTAGAGTAAAAAAAAAAAAGAAAAAAAAAACGTTTGGTAGTGCAGTTACGTTGCCGGATGTCTGTCTGAAACTGTCCTAAGGTGTTCATGTCCCCTGGCTATAGGCCTACAAGAGCCTGCTTATAGGCCTACGGAAACCAATTTGAACTGAGTATGGAGACGACAAAGAAATAAAAATCACCAACTTTTAATGCTAGGTCTACTCTTCTCCCTGGCCACACAGCACATCCCCGCCTCTCCATGTGCACCCCTGCCTCAAATATCACATTCCGCCCCAAATCCTCTTCTTTCACATGACTCACGAAACATATAACCCTTTTACCTGTGCGACCTCGGGAGTGACCCGACGCCGATAATCAGGGAATCCCGGAGGCCGAAGAATGTGGCGGTGAGCAGCGTTCCTATAAAATCTTGGCTGTCGGGGTCAGCCATGAGAACCTCAGAGCACTTCTGGCTGGTCACACCTGTCATCATCACAGCTGTGGACACAGAGCCTTCCCGGCACTGCCGACCCCGACGATATGATACTTCAAGGTCAGTATAAGTGTTTCTGTCATGACGCCCTCCGCAGGGGTCAGGTTCTTCTTAGGTCAGTACCACTTACAGGTACGTGGGTGTATACTCCTGTGTTTGGGTCCATTACATGTAAACGCACCTGAACTGTTAAGTCACAGAACTGTAACAAAGTCAAAGCTAAATTTAACCTAACCTAGCTAGCCTGACAACCATACCTAGCTTAGCTTGGCTTAACTTAACCTACCTTACACTCACTTAACCTACTTAAATGTGAACTAACGTAACCAGGAGTGTGTTGGCTGCTGCTGGGAGCCGTCGTCTCCGCCGGGGTTCACAAGGACCGCGACTGGTCCTGGGGCGCCGAGTCCACACCTGCTGCCGACTCCGGCACGGGACATCCAGTCACCGATGTCCCTCTGGCGACCCATACTGAGCCCAGTGCCTCCGATGACGAGAGCAACGAGAGGGAAGGTCGGGCGGTCCTGAGCCTGGGCCAGAGGCTGTGTGCTCTCGGCATCGGCGTCCACGTGAGTAGCCATCCCGATGTGGACATTGGTATCTCTGACATAACTGGAGGTGTGACTGTATTCCCTTAGTGTCGTGATGCCACTTGGAGAGAATATCAATATTCTTCCGTCACGGAGAATACATGTGTCTTGAATTTTTATCACGCAGTGTGAGACGACGTCGGGTCCAGACTCGTACGCCGGGCCGCCAGCCACCACGCCTGCAGCTGCCAGCAGCAGCAGCTACGCCACCCTGCCCTACGAGGACGCCCCCATCAACCACGACAACCACCGCTCCGAAGCAAGGAAGGGTTACCACACAGGTCTCAAACCGATCTTTGTTCCGCCTAAGCCAATCGTCGGCTCTTCATCTCTCAGCCCATCATACGATGCAACGAAGTATACCCCATACCCTCCACTACCACACCCTACCTATGCTGCCCCCACATCAACCTACGGTCCTCCCGTACCAACATACGCCGCCCCTAAACCAACCTATGCTGCCCCCACATCAACCTACGGTCCTCCCGTACCAACATACGCCGCCCCTAAACCAACCTATGTTGCCCCCACATCAACCTATGTACAGTCTAAATCTACTAACTTCGTCCCAATTCATGCTGCACCAAAACCAACATATGCTGCGCCTCAGGGCAGTTACACAGTGTCTCAGACCCATGTGAGGCCCACCACAGTGGTGCACCACCAGCACATTCACACCCACATCCACCAAGGCACTGGCCCTAACCCGGCTACCACGCAGGTGGTGGCGAGCGGCACTACAGTGGTGCCACCTACCATCACGCCGGTGGCCACTGGCACCTCAGTGAATCCCCAGGGGCCCATCGTGGAAGCAGAGACTCCCTACTACCGCGAGGACTGCCGCTGCGTGCCTCCCTCCCTCTGCGCCAATTACGATGTCGTGACCGTCGTCGCTCCCAGCGCCTTCCTCGACGCCCGCTCGGGATCGTCAGATATTCTCTCAAACGCAACAGACGTTGAAGACGACGTAACTACTACAGCCGTCCCCGAAGATGAGGCTACCACCCGGAGCCCAGCCCGTTCAGGGAAGGGTCTGGCAGTGACGAACTCTAGCGAGGATTCCCGCGTCAGGAGGGACACGCTCGGGGCTGCCCACCTTCACCTCAGTACGGCCGACACCACCACTCATCTCCAGCAGGTAAGTCATCACAATGGCATCATGATCCTTCAGGTCGCGCTACTATTTGTCTTCAGCATCTTTTCCTACAATGATAAAGCTGTTGCGCTGACTGAGGAACGTCCATATTTGTGACCGGTTTCAAAACACTTAAGCCAGGCATCCATTTAGTCAACCAACTCCTAAGGGTGGATGAACAGCTGGTTTGACTGTGGACCGACTGCCACAAGCAAGATTCGAACCTATGCGCTCGACCCCGGCCGGCCCGTGAATGCGCGCGCATCCGCTCCTAAATGTTGGCATTTTTTAATAAAGAGCAAAAATCCGCGAGGCAGAATCTAATTCTTGTTTCCCTCCAGCGTCACGACGGTGGCTATGATCCGGGTGCGGGAGGCTGCGGGCCAGACCATGTATGTTGCCGCAGCCCTGTCAACGCCCAGCCCCGGCGGCAGGCCACCTGCGGTCGTCGCCACGCCACGGGCCTCCTGGGCCGCGTCAAGAATCCTAGCTACCACACGGGGGACACGGAGTTCGGGGAGTACCCCTGGCAGGCGGCCATCCTGAAGCGGAAGAAGGGCGACACTGTGTACGTGTGCGGCGCTGCGCTCCTGGACGACCGACACTTGGTGACGGCAGCACACTGTGTCCACAGGTTAGCGCCACGGCTGACCACACTTCCTGCGACATCATAGAATAAGTTAGCACAACAGTATAAAATATTGAGGTGTAGACGAGTGTGTGGAGGAGGAGTAGCTATTAGTAGTGGTGGTGAGGTGACTCCTCTCGTCCACAGTCTGCAGGCGTCGCAGATGAAGGTTCGTCTCGGGGAGTGGGACGTGGCCTCGCAGAAGGAGTTCTACAACTACTTGGAGCTGCCGGTAGCAGCCCTCCGCGTTCACCCGCACTACTACGCCGGAAACCTCCACAACGACATCGCCCTCATCACACTCCAGACTTCCGTCGACTTCACCGCCAAGTGAGTACTGTCTCCAGCCCACGTTATTGGGCGGAATGTTGAATGGGGAAGCTGGAACGAGTGGAACAGGTGATAACAGACTTGACGCTCGTAATGATGTTGTAAGGTCATCAAGTGGTCCCCTCCTCTTCCAGCCCCCACATCTCGCCCGTGTGTCTGCCCGACAGCTACGGCACTTTCCTGGATCAACGATGCCATTCTACCGGCTGGGGTAAGGACGCTTTTGGTGACCACGGCCAGTACCAGAGCCTGCTGCAGGAGGTGGAGGTGCCCGTAGTCTCCCACCACCAGTGCCAGGAGGCCCTAAGACACACCCATCTGGGCCACACCTTCACCCTCCACCAGGGAATGTTGTGTGCTGGGGGCGAGGAAGGTCGTGACACCTGCAAGGTCAGTCTCTCCTCACCTGCTGTTGCACATTACACATCCTCTCTTAATGACCAATAAGGCGTCATCCAAGGGGATCACTCCCCTCCACTACCGCAATAACCTTATTTCTCTCTCCCTCAGGGTGACGGAGGCGGCCCCCTGGTGTGCTCGGCTCCTGATGGCAGGTTCCAGCTGGCCGGCCTGGTGTCCTGGGGCGTCGGCTGCGGCCTCGCTGGCGTCCCCGGCGTGTACGTCAACGTGGCCCACTACAACAGGTGGATCCACGCCATCATATCAGCCCCGTAATGTCTCAGAAACGGGAACTGAATCAACCCCAAAACAGCAAACTGATCATCAGCTTGCCAGTAACTTTGTTGAAGCTTCATTTTAATGAAGAAACATGTAAGCATAAATTATGCAAATGTTTCCCTGTACACATCCTACCAATAAAAATGTTTTTATTTTTCGCGTTTGTGCCAAGAAATGTCTTTGTCTTATCCTCCTGGGGAATTCAGATGAACATCCTAGCCGCATAAGTTCTACTGTCTAGTAATAAAGTTCATCTGTTCAGAAGTCAAGCACAATGACCCTCATAAAGGTCTGCTAACCTCCGGCAAGCGACCAGTCACCGCGCGGGTAGTCTCGAGACGGTGCGTCCCAACCTTTGGGCTAGGCCTCTGGCGTTGGTTCCTTTACCAATCGTCTGCCACACTTAGGGTCTGCCTGCCCACCTATACTCCACTGTCAGCAGCCAGTGGTGGGCCGTGGAGGACTTGTCGTCTAGTGGTGCGCCAAGGAAGGCCAGAAGTAATTATATTCGCCGGTCTCACGAGAAGAATAAGTAAGCCAACGAGAGAGGTTAACGATGGAACAATACATCTACACCCAGACCACAGTAGTAAAGACAACCCTAGTCACGTTATTCCACGTAACTTCAAAATGTATTGGGTTCATGTGATCCAAATGTTTCCTTTCGTTCGAGACGATCTTCAGTTCGAATTCTTGTTGAGGAAACGATCGTTGCAGGTTCTCTTATGACAAGGTGGTCGCTCTGTCCCAGGCGCCACAACAAGTCGTCGAGTCCCGGCAAGGATGGTTGCCGAATCTGACTCTTTTCTTTCTTCTACCCTTACGATCCTTGGCTGCAGCTGCTGAATTGAAACCTATCTCCATGCCTTGCGTGGCCTTACAATACCAGCTCGTAGGGTCATCACCACTTCTAGTCTTACCTTTTCATCTTTCAATGAAAGAAAAAAGATAGTTTGCTCTCTGATTGCTAATATCGCCTCACACAGAGAGTTCTCAACTGTTCCTTCCTCTTGTCCGTCCGAGAGAGTAAGAGAAAACGACCTCATGAATATCAGCCACTCCACTCTCTTTGATGCAGCCGCAGACGATACGTCGAGTCCTCCAGCAGGAAGATACTTGTCCTGGAGGAGTTAGATACGTAGGGTGAGGCGGCGTCACGCAGGGAGGTAGGGAGACCCTCAGCTCCTACCACCAGCTGGGGAACCGAACATTAACCTTGACCTACGGCTTATTGTCTCACAGTCAACAATGGCGGGGATGGAAGACGCTTACATGTCATCTGTGTTAATACAACGACAATGATGCTGCCATTATCATACTTCCCCGTTCCTTTACATACTGATGGAGATGAATAGTGGCATACGTACGTCGGAACATACACACATCACTTGCATAACACAAACATATACAACAAACATACCAGCCGGGAACTGGAATGTGTATATATGTGTATACATACTTAAAGTTAAGACCGATTTACATAAGAGATTCTAGAGATACCAGAGAGAAAAGCTCCGTACCCCTAAAATGCAAACAGTAGTCACGCACACACACACACACCTGATCACAATCTTTCTTTCTAAACAAGTTTGACGATGTCAACAGCGAACCATTCATTCGAAAGATGCAAGAACGTAACATGAAAGGCAATAACACATGATCAAAATGGAAACTTTAAAAAGAGAAGACGTAAAAAAGTACTTTTAAAGTACAAGGGTAGTGGGAGAATGGAGTAAACAAAAGTACCTGGTTATGGGGTCCCATGAGAGTAAAAACATACATAACAAACAATCCTTCGTAGTGCAGTGGTTAGCGTCCAGACCTTCCAGTCTAACAGGCCCGGGTTCGAAAACCGGACGGAGGAGACAGCTCAAAGCCAACCCAGCTGTTCATCTTCCCCCTTGGGGATGGTCAATAAATTGGTGCCTGGCGTAAGCGGGGGTTTGTATATGCTGGTTTATAAATAAGCTGGCGTTACCGGACTCCGCCTGCTTGAGGTTACATCGCGAGCGAACCTTGCTTTTGACATGGTTATATCATCGCCGTTGACGAATGTGAGTAAGGTCTTGTCGAAGAAGTTCTCGCTTCATCGGCCATCTTGTCCCTGCTACTGAGTGTAGCGCAGTACTGAAGATGCAGGAGCCCCTGAATGGGGGGGGGGTCCTTGGGTTACAGTCCCGCGAACCCCTATGAAAGGTGTGTTGAGGTCGTAAATGATGATAAAATACATGAGGTTACGAGACAGGGAGACGCCAGTGTAAAACTCTCTCCCTGTAACACACACACACAGTAATTACACACACATACAGACACATACAGTGAGTTCGGCCCGAGCCGGCCTCAAGGACAGCCTCGAGAAGGTCACTGTAGACTATAAGACGTCAGGAGGTGGCGGGTCAGGGAAGCCAGTGTCTTTGGGGAGCTCGGCTGGAGGTGTACACTCCTCCCGCCTGTCTTACTGTTGTCGGGCGTCATCTTGGGCAGCATGAGACCAGCAGGTGAGTGTCCCGTCTGGTTAACACTAGCAACGGGTGACGCGGGTACATTCACCGCATCATCCACTGCCCAAACAAAACTCGTGTAAATAAAATTAACGTAATCAATGATTATCTGGGAAATTATAGACTCTCATCTGTTGATGACGAGACAAATATAGTGTTATCAATCTTGAGGGACTTTTCTAAAAACTTGTTTAATGTGTCCGTATCATGGATGACGCCGGTCCAGCCCAGAGGATGTGTCTGCTGGTGGCGGTGGCGGCGGCGGCGACGGCGGCTGGCGCTCTGGCTGCCGAGGACTGGTCCTGGAGACCTGAATCCCCTCGTGCGCCTTCTACGTCTACCCGAGGTGACCCAAACACTGACGACCGCGCCCAACCCTTGCCACTGCAGACGCCCTCTCCCGCTACCACCCTC
The DNA here is from genome assembly GCA_032361385.1 of Panulirus guttatus. Lineage (NCBI taxonomy): Eukaryota > Metazoa > Arthropoda > Malacostraca > Decapoda > Palinuridae > Panulirus > Panulirus guttatus. The sequence goes on along the minus strand of JAUUDW010292000.1, from coordinate 3,285 downwards.
GAGGACCTGCCGACTGAGGACCTTCAACCAAGATATTTTGGCCTTCAAAAGCTATTCTGTGCATTCGCGGTCGGCCCTGGCGTGAGTATATCTTCCTGCGTTGGGTGGACACATGCCTCCCGTGTGTGTTTAGTACAGACAGGCGCATGACGCCTATTTTCAATGTGACATGACACTTCGACTGCATGCCAGTGATTCCTTGGTCGCTGCTCATGACATGCGTTATGCTTTCTCATGGCCTGATATCACTGGCACTGTCGTCGTGATATCTTAAGTCGATCATAACCTTCTTATCCCCTGAACACACTGCATCAACCCTGGGTATGGTGGCCTGGTCTTTGACCTGATCCCTAAAGGTCAGGCCAAAGGTCAGGTCATCATAACCCAAGGATCGTAAAGTCGTTCTTTAAGGGAGTTAACTTCCCCAGTGTAACACGGGGACTCGTGCACCCGGCTCCAGCGATGTCCCCGCCAGCAGCCACTCCAGCGTCTATCGACAAGGTCATGTGTTATACCAGCCACATCACAGACACCGATACCCTCCTGCAACCCATACTGACGCTCCAGCTACGCTCTACCGACCTAAACACACGCACTGTCACTGTGTACATCCCTCCTACTGCGCATCCTACGATGTCATGCCCAGACACACTTCTGACGGCGTGAAAGGCCTCATCGAAGCCCGTAACCGTAGCTTGGGCATCCTAGGTACTGACGCAAGCCTCAAGCGAAAGGTAAAGACCGCAATCGAGACTGAAGATGACGTTGGCACCCGGAGCTCTGCCCGTCGGGTGAAACTTCAGGCGTTGAGCGGCGTGCAGGATGACGCCCGCGTCAGGAGGTACACACCCCATCATCACGATGCATCTCCCAACACCACCCGAAATGCTCCTAGCGTAAGTTATGTTCGGAGTCATGTGATTTTGTATCATTCACCTTCCATTCACATGTCCTCGGTACCGCCACTCATCGTCTGTGATTTCAACTGAGACAAATAATGAATGTAATTTTTCGTGATATTTCGTTACCCTGGTCTTTAAAAGCGTTAACCACGCCCTTCCCCCAGCGGACTCTGTTGTACCATCCTGGCGTGAGCGGCTGCGGTGCGTCCTACGTGTGCTGCCGCAACCCGCACGTCCCTCCTCCAACTCCGAAGCACACCTGCGGTCGTCGGCACACCAGCGGAGCCGTGCCTCGTATCAAAACACCACAGTACGTGAAGGGCGACACGGAGTTCGGGGAGTACCCCTGGCACGTGGCCATCCTCAAGTCTGACGACGAGTACGTGTGTGGCGGCGCTCTGATCGACGCCCGCCACGTCCTCACCGCCGCCCATTGCCTCCACCGGTCAGTGACCTCCCGTCCGTACTATTCTCTTCGGTGAAAAATATTTCCAGAAAAAAATAATCGATTACAAAAGCTAGTAAAAATGTTTTGCAATGATCCATTTATCTGTGCAGACTGATTCCTCATCAGCTGCGGGTGCGTCTCGGTGAGTGGGACGTGTACGGCACCACAGAGTTCTACAGTCACTTGCAACTGGACGTAGAGTTTGTGGTCGTCCATCCACGTTACTACGCCGGCAACCTCCGTAATGACATCGCCGTCGTCAGGATGCTACGATACGTCGACTTCTCATCCAAGTAAGTCTTCTTACATACCTTTTAAGCTCCGTACTTTGGCGCTGTTCTCTGTGACCCAAAGCAATGATTACCTCGTGTGAGGCAACAATTACATCCGGGGGGAAAGTAACATGGAGTCCACTCCACTCCTCTTGCAGCCCCCACATTTCGCCCGTGTGTCTGCCAGACAGCTACGGCACTTTCCTGGGTCAGCGGTGCCACTCTACCGGCTGGGGCAAGGACGCCTTTGGTGACCACGGCCAGTACCAGAGCCTGCTGCAGGAGGTGGAGGTCCCCGTAATCTCCCACGACCAGTGCCAGGAGGCACTAAGACACACCCATCTGGGCCACACCTTCACCCTCCACCAGGGCATGTTGTGTGCTGGGGGCGAGGAAGGTCGTGACACCTGCCAGGTCAGTCTCTCCTCACCTGCTGCTGCACATTACACATCTCTTAATGACCAATAAGGCGTCATCCAAGGGGATCTCTCCCCTCCACTGCAGCAATAACCTTATCTCTCTCTCCCACAGGGTGACGGAGGTGGCCCCCTGGTGTGCTCGGGTCCTGATGGCAGGTTCCAGCTGGCCGGCCTGGTGTCCTGGGGCGTCGGCTGTGGCCTCGCCGGCGTCCCCGGCGTCTACGTCAACGTGGCCCACTACCTGGAGTGGCTACGGCAGTTGGGAGTTGTAAACCATTACTAAGTTCTTGTCTCCATGACATCACTGCTTCTGGTGCCGTCTAGAGGCCGCTGGCGCTCAGGAAATACACAGGACACTTTACCGCTCTTGTAAACAAGAAATGTACATAGAAATTTTTACTTGCTATTGTCTACGTGTTTAGTTATTTTGTGAAAATAAATTATATATCAAGAATACACCACTTGTGTTTGGAAATCCTTACGTTATACGCGGCATGGATTGTTTAACATCTGAATATCACAAACAGAACTACACCTCTGGCGTTAGTTTGAACACACTGAAGCAGGGAGAGACCTGTGCATCTCGCACTTTCCATGGTTTACCCAGCCCGCTTCACATGCCCCAGTGCAGTCCATTGACAGCCCGACACGAGAGCGCTCGGATCTTCTGCTGTTACCTTCCCTGTGGCTAACAGCCTCTGTAATCCACATCTTCAGGGACAGAGTTCATTAACTTTGTGTCCCTGGAGACGTCCGTGTTCCATTTTCCTTGTGGCTACCTGCATGTTCCCGGATCACGTATTCTGTTGTGGACTGTCTGCATGTTTCTGTATAAGATGAGGCATACAGGGGGCGACGTGCTGTCAGTGGACATATATATTCACATACAAATAAATATATATACACAAGTACATATTCATACTTGCTCGCCGTCATCCATTCCCGACGCTAGAGGAAACAGCACAAATGTATGGAAAAAAGAAAAGAATAATAACATAAAGATTTGTATGTATACGTATGTATGTATATACATGTATATAAACATGTATGTGCGTATATGTTTATAAATGTGTATGTGGCCGGATGTGTCTGTCTTCGTCTGTTTTTGCGCTACCTCGCTAACGCGGAAAACGGCGATCAAGTACGAATACATATATATATATATATATATATATATATATATATATATGTGTGTGTGTGTGTGTGTGTGTGTGTGTTTTATGTATATATCTGAAAAACTAGAC
>JAUUDW010291889.1:0-13627 GCA_032361385.1 Panulirus guttatus | reverse complement strand
CTTAACACATCATCATGCATATTGACACATCAAAGTGAATCACTTGATACACCAAAATGCATCACCTGAGCCAACAGAGTCTGCAACCTGACACACCAAACTGCATCACTTGACACACCAGAATGCCTCACCTAACAAACCAGAGTGTATCACCTGACACACCAAAATACATCACAGGACACACGAGAGTGCATCACCCGACACATTTGATTGCATCATTTGACACAAAAATGCATCAACTCACACACCAGAGATCAACATTTGTTACATCAATTTGCACCACTTTATTCCAGAATGCATCACGTGATAAGACAGAGTGCATCCTTAACACTGAAATGCAACGCTTGATTTGCCACAGTGTATAACCTGACACACCAGAGAGCACCATCTGACACAGCAAAGTATGTCACTTGACACCGTAATGCACATAATGACATACCAGAGTGCATCAACTAATATACAGGAGTGTATCACTTGACATATCAAATTGTATCACCTGACATACGAGAGTGCATCACGTTACACACTAGAGTGCATCACTTGACTGACCAATGTACATCCCTTGTTACACACGATTGCATCATAAGAGACACATGAGGGTATCACCTGAATCAATAAAATGCACCTCGTGACACCCCACACTGCATCAATAGACACACAAAAGTGAAACACCTGCCAGACCAGGCTGCATCATATGACACACCAGAGAACATCACTTGACATATCAGATAAATCACCTGACACATTAGACTGCATCACCTGACATACCAGAATGCACTTCACGAAACTCCTGAGTGCATCACTTGACAAACCAGAGTGTGCAGCCTGACATACCATAAAGCATTTCATGACACCAGAGTGCATCACCCGGCACACCAAAATGCATCACAAGACACACTAGAATGAATATCAAGACAGACCAGATTGCTTCATTTGACACACCAAAGTGCATTATTTGAAACATCAAGGGTCATCACCAGAGTGCATCAGTGACACACAAGAGTGCATCACTTGACACGTCAGAGTGTATCATATGACAACAGAGTGCATCAACTAAAAAATCAGTCTACATCACTTCACACACCAGATTGTAACACATGACTCAACAGAATGCTTCATTTGAAACACCAGAGTGTGTTGACAGGTCACTGCGCCATGTTGACAGGGAACTCACGGTGTCCTGTTTAAGTTTAAATGATAACCGTAGGTTGCACACACACTAGGTTTATTGAGAGTACAGATGGCTTGGAGGAACACAGGCTTGAAAGGAGGTCTGTACAGTGCAGGTGCAGGGTAAAATCTAACCAGTCACCGAGTAACACTCCAACATGACACCTCGTGCCACGTCACACACACCTCACCACTCAGACAAGCAACTGACGATAACGGTAGCTCACATTAACACCACTAGAGAGCAGCACTCGCACACACTCTGACTCACTCACATTTACGCCACAAGAGGGCTGCAACTGCAGGTGGGTTCCCCCCTACAGCCATGGTAGACATAGTTATATATACGAGTGTTTTCACATATCCACAGACTGAATCACCTAACACATAATGCATCACATTACAAAACAACGTGCATCACTTTGACACACCTGAGTGCATCACTTTACACGCAAAAGTGCATCACATAACACACCAAAATGCATCAACTGACAAACCAGAGTGCATCAAGTAACACAAGAATGCGTCACCTGCCATACTACAATGCACCTCATAGCACGCCAATGTGCATCACTTAACACACCACAGTGCATCAACTTACACAACACAGAGCATCACAATACACACAATAATGCACGTTATATCACACAATATTGCATCACATAACACATCAGAGTGCATAAGCTGACAAACCAGAATGCATTACAAGGCACACAAAGTGCATCATATGACACAATAGAGTAACTAATCTGACACATGAGAGCACATCAACTGACACTGCAGCGTGAATCACTTAGCGCACAAGAATGTATGACTTGACCTGACTCACCAGAACACACCATATAGCACAGCAGAGAATATCATTTGATAACCAAAGTGCAATACCTGAAAAACAAAGTGCATCACCTGGCACACCAGAGTACATTCCTTGACACACCAGAGGGTATCACCACACATGCCAGAAAGCACCTCATTACATGCCAGAGTGCATCACCTGACACACCGGAGTGTATCTCCTAACATACCAGAGTCAATCATCTGTCACAACAGAATGAAATCTTATCACACCAGTGAACGTGACCTAAAATACCAGAGTGTGCCAGCTAAAACACCAGAGTGTATCACCCGTTACAAGAGTGCATCACATGATACATCCAAGTGCATCATTTCAAATAGACGAGTGCTTCACCTAACACACCCTAGTGCACCACCTGACATACCAGAGTGCACCTCATAACAAAACAGAGTATCACTTGCCATATCAGAGTGCATAATCTGAGACACCAGAATGAAATTAAGGCTCACCAGCGTGAGTCACCTAACTCAACAGAGTGCATCACTTGACACCAGAATGCATTCTTTAACAAACCACAGCTCATCACTTGAAACTGAGAGCGCATCACTTACAAATCAAAGTGTATCACTTGAGACACGAGAGTGCATCACCTGACATACCAAAACGCATCACTTAACACACCGGAATGCATCGCTTGATTAACCATACTGTTTCATCAGCCATACCAGAATGCACCTCAGGACACAATAGCGTCTATAACTTGACCCGCCAAAGTGCATTTCTTGGCACACTAGAGTGCCACATCATCGTGCATATTGATACATGAAAGTGAATCACTTGATACACCAAAATGCATCACCTGAAAAACAAGACTGAATCACTTGACACACCAGAGTGCCTCACCTAACAAACCAGAGTATATCACCAAACACACCAAAGTACATCATATGACACACGAGAGTGATCATATGACACATTTGACTGCATTATTTGACACACCAGAGACCATCATTTGTTACATAAAAGTGCACCACTTGATACCAGAATGCATCACGTGATAGACCAGAGTGCATCACTTAACACCAGAATGCAACAAAAGGCTCACAAGCGTGAATCAACTAATTCACCAAAGTGCATCACTTGACACCAGAATGCATTCTCTAACAAACCACAAATCATCACTTGAAACATGGGAGCGCATCGCTTAAAACTAAAGCGCGTCACCTGATATAACAGAATGCATGACCTAACACACCAGATTGCATCGCCTGATTCACCATACTGCATCATCTGACATACTAAAATGCACCTCATGACACACGAGCGTCTATTACTTGACAAGCCAAAGTGCCTTATTTGGCACACTAGAGTGCAAAATCAAAGACACCAGAATGCATCACTTAACACATCATCGTGCATATTGACACATCAAAGTGAATCAACTGATTCACCAAAATGCATCACCTGAGACACCAGAATGTACAAATTGACACACCAAACTGCATCACATGACAAACGTGATTGCATCAATTAACACACCATTGTGCATCACCTAACATGACACATGAGAGTGTATCACCTGACACGTTTGACTGCATCATTTGACACACAAGAATGCCTCACCTGACACATCAGAGATCTTCACTTGTCACATCAAAGTGCGCCACTTGATACCAAAATGCATCAAGTGATATACCAGAGTGCATTACTTAACACTGAAATGCATCGCTTGTTTAGCCACAGTGTATCACCTGATACACCAGAGAGCACCACTTTTCACAGCAAAGAATGTCACTTGACACCATACTGCACCTAATGACATGACATATCGCATCGATTAATATGCAAGAGTGTATCACTTGACACATCAAACTGTATCACCTGATATACCAGAGTGCATCACTTTACAAACTAGAGTGCATCACTTGACAGACCAAATTACATTCCTTGTTAACACGAGTGCATTACATGAGACACCTGCGCGTATCACCTGACACACCAGAATGCACCTCGTGACACCCCAGAGTGCATCAATAGACAGAGCTAAGTGAAATACTTGACATACCAGACTGCATTATATGATACACCAGAGAACATCACTTGACATACCAGATAAATCACCTGACACACTAGAGTGCTTAACCTGACATACGAGAATGCACTTCAGGAAACACCTGATTGCATCACTTGACAAACCAGTGTGTGCAACCTGATATACAATAATGAATTTCATGACATCAGAGTGCGTCACGTGGCACATCAAAATGTATCACATGACACACCAAAATGAATATCAAGACTCACTAGAGTGCATCATTTGAAACAAAATTGTATTATCTGAAATATCAAGTGTCATCATTTGTCATACTAGAGTACATCCATGACAAGAGTGCATCACTTGACACGTCAGAGTGTATCACATGACACACTAGAGTGCATCAACTAACAAAACAGACTGCATCACTTCACAGACCAGAGTGTAACACATGACACAACAGAATGCTTCATTTGAATCACCAGATTGTATCACCTGACACAGCAAAGTGCATCAATTTGACATATCTGAGTACATCACTTTAAACACAAATATAAATCACAAGACACACCAAAATGCATCAACTGACAAACCAAAGTGCATTAATTTACATAAGAATGAGTCACCTGCCATACCAATATGCAACTTATGACACACCAGTGTGCATCACTTAACACACCACAGTGAATCAACTTACACAATACAGAGCATCACCTAACAATCAAGAATGCAAGTTATGTCACACCATTTTGAATCATATAACACATCATAGTGCAACAGCTGACAAACGAGAATGCACTGCAAGGCACACCAGATTGCATCACCTGACACCAGAGTACCTTCTCTTGACACATGAGAGTGCATCACCTGACTCAGGAGCGTTATTCACTTAGCACACAAGAATGCATCACTTGACATACCAGAGCGCTTCACCTGACTCACCTGAACACACCATATAGCACACCAGAGTGCATTATGTTATAACCAAAGTGCATCACCTGGCACACCAGAGTACATTACTTGACACTCCAGAGGGTATCACCAGACACACCAGAAAGCACCTCATTACATGCCAGAGTGCATCACCTGACAGGCCAAAATGCATCACCTACCACAAGAAATGCATAACCTGACACACCAGATGCATCGCCTGACATAAAAAAGTGCTTCAGCGTCAAACCAGAGTGTACCACCCGACACTTCAGAATGTGTGTCCTGACACACCAGAGTCAATCATCTGACACAAAAGAATGAATTCCTGTCACACCAGTGAACGTCACCTAACATACCAGAGCGTGCCAGCTAAAACACCAGAGTGCATCACCCGTTACATGAGTGCATCACATGACACACCCGAGTGCAATATTTCAAATAAGGGAGTACTTCACCTGACACACCACAGTGCATCACCTTATATACCAGAATGCACCTCATAACACAACATTGAGAATCACTTGCCATATCAAAGTGCATAATCTGAGACATCAGAATGACACAAAAGGCTCACCAGCGTGAATCACCTAACTCACGAGAGTGCATCACTTGACACCAAAATGCATTCTTTAAAAAACCACAGCTCATCACTTGAAACTGAGAGCGCATCACTTACAAACCAAAATGTATCACTTGAGACACAAGAGTGCATCATTTACCATACCAGAATGCACCTCATGACACATTAGCGTCTATGACTTGACCTGCCAAAGTGCATTACTTGGCACACTAGAGTGCCACATCTAAGACACCAGAGTGCATCACTTAACACATCATCGTGCATATTGACACATCAAAGTGAATCAATTGATACACCAAAATGCATCACCTGAGACACCAGAATATAAATCCTGAAACATCAAAATGCATCACATGACAAACCAGAGTGCATCACTTGACACACCAGTGTGCATCACCTAACAATCCAGAGTGTATCAGCTGAAACACCAAAATACATCACATGACACACGAAAGTAAATCACCAAAATCATTTGACTGCATCATTTGACATATAAGATTGCATCACCAGAGATCATCATTTGTTACATCAAAGTGCATTACTTGATACCAGAATGTATCATGTGACAAACCAGAGTGCATCACTTAGCACTGAAATGCATCGCTTGATTCGCTATATTGTATCACCTGATACACCAGAGAGCACCATCTGACACAGCAAAGTATGTCACTTGACAACATAATGCGCCTCATGACATAACAGAGTGCATCAGCTAATATACAAGAGTGTATCATTTGACATATCAAAGTGTATCACCTGACATACCAGAGTGCATCACTTTACACACTAGAATGCATGACTTGACAGACCAAAGTACGTCCCTTGTTACACACGAATGCATCACATGAGACACCTGCGCGTATCACCTGACACACCAGAATGCACCTCGTGACACCCCAGAGTGCATCAATAGACACACCAAAGTGAAACACTGGACAAACCAGACTCCATTATATGACACACCAGAGAACATCACTTGACAAACCAGATAAATCACCTGACACATTAGAGTGCATATACCAGAATGCATTTCAGAAAGCACATGATTGCATCACTTGGAAAACCAGAGTGTGCAACCTGACATACCATAAGGAATTTTATTACACCAGAGTGCATCACCTGGCACACCAAAATGCATCACATGACACACCAATATGTAAAACTTGAAACACCAAACTGCAACACCTGACAATTCAGACTGCACCACTTGACAAACCAGAATGCCTCACCTAACAAACTAGTGAATCACCTAACACACCAAAATACATCACATGACATACCAGAATGAATATCAAGACACATCAAAGTGCATTATTTGAAACATCAAGGGTCATCACTTGTTATACCAGAGTGCATCAGCGAAACACGAGTGCATCACTTGACACGTCAGCGTGTATCACATGACACACTAGAGTGCATCAACTAAGAAAACAGACTGCATCACTTCACAGACCAGACTGTAACACATGACACAACAGAATGCTTCATTTGAAACACCAGAGTGTATCACCGGAGAGAAATGCATCACATTACACACCAAAGTGCATCACTGACAACTAAGTATATCACTTTAAACACAAATATGCATCACATGACACACAAAAATGCATCAACTGACAAACCAGAGTGCATTAATTATCACAAGAATGCGTCATCTGCCATACCAAAATGCACCTCATGACACACCAGTGTGTATCACTTAACATACCACACTGCATCAACTTACACAACACAGAGCATCACCTAACAATCAAGGATGCAGGTTATGTCACACCATTTTGCATCGCATAACACATCAGAAAGCAACAGTTGACAAGCAAGAATGCACTACAAGGCACACAAGAGTGCATCACCTGACACACCAGAGTACCTATCCTGACAAATAAGAGTGCATTACCTGACAGAGCAGCGTGAATCACTTAGCACACAAGAATGCATCACTTGAGATACCAGAGTGCTTCACCTGACTCACCAGAACACACCATATAGCACTTCAGAGTGCATCATTTCGTAACCAAATTGCAACACCTGAGAAACCAAATTGCATCACCTGGCACACCAGAGTACATTACTTAGCAGTACCAAAAAGCACCTCTTGACATGCTAGAATGCATCACCTAACGTGCCAGAGTGCATCAACTTCCACAAGAAATGCATAACATGACACACCTGATGCATCGCCTGACACACGAAAGTGCTTCAACGTCTCACCAGACTGCACCACCTGACACACCAGAGTGTATCTCCTGACACACCAGAGTTCATTATGTCACATCAGAATGAATTTCAGTCACACCAGAGAACATCACCTAACACACCAGAGTGTACAGGCTAAAACAGCAGAGTGCATCACCTGTCACAGGAGTGCAAAACATGACACACCAGCATGCATCACTTTAAACACGGAAGTGCTTCACCTGACACACCAGAGTGCATCACATGACATACCAGAAGCACTCATAACACAACAAAGAGCATCACTTAACATATCAGAGTGCATAATCTTAGACACCAGAATGTAATAAGAGGTTCACCAGCGTGAATCGACTATCTCACCAGAGTGCATCACTTGACACCAGAATGCATTCTCTAGCAAACCACACCTCAATTAAAACATGAGAGCGCATCGCTTACAAACCAAAGCGCATCACTTGACATAAGAGAATGCATCACTTAACTCACCAGAATGCATCGACTGATTCACCATACTGCATCATATGACGTACCATAATGAATCTCATGGCACCCTAGCGTCTATTACTTGGCACACTAGAGTGCAAAATCTAAGGCAAAGAGTGCATCACTTAACACATCATCGTACATATTGACACATCAAAGTGAATCACTTGATGCACCAATAGGTATCACCTGAGACACCAGAATGTATAACTTGACACACCAAACTGCATCACCTGACAAACGTGACTGCATCAATTGACACACCAGTGTGCATCACCTAACAAACCAGAGTGTATCACCTGACACACAAAAATACATCACATGACACATGAGAATACATCACCTGACACAACTGACTGCATCATTTGACACACAAGAATGCATCACTTGACACACCAGAGATCATCACTTGTAACATCAAAGTGCACCACTTGATACCAGAATGCATCATGTGATATACCAGGGTGCATTACTTAACAGTGAAATGCGTCGCTTGATTAGCCACAGTGTATCACCTAATACACCAGAAAGCACCACGTGACACAGCACAGTATGTCAATTGACACCATAATGCACCTAATGAAATAACAGAGTGCATCAACTAATATACAAGAGAGTATCACTGGACAAATCAAGATGTATCTCCTGATATTCGAGAGTGCATCACTTTACACACTAGAGTGCATCACTTGACAGACCAAAGTACATCCCTTGTTATACATGACTGCATCACATGAGACATCTGCACGTATAACCTGACACACCAGAATGCACCTCGTGACACCCTAGAGAGCATCAATAGACACACCATAGTGAAACACTTGACACACCAGACTGCATCATATGACACACTAGAGAACATCACTTGACATACCAGATAAATCACCTGACACACTAGAGTGCATTACGTGACATACCAGAATGAACTTCAGGAAACACCTGATTGCATCACTTGACAAACCAGAGTGCGCAACATGACATACCAGAATGAATTTCATGACACAAAGTGCATCACCTGGTACACCAAAATGCATCACATGACACACCAGAATGAATATCAAGACACACCAAAGTGTATCTTTTGAAACACCAAATTGAATTATTTTAGATATCAAGGGTCATCACTTGTCATACTAGAGTGCATCCATGACACACAAGAGTGCATCACTTCACACGTCAGAGTGTATATATGACACACCAGAGTGCATCAATTAAGAAACCTGACTACATCACTTCACACACCAGATTGTAACACATGACACAACAGATTGCTTCATTTAAAACACCCGAGTGTATCACCTGACACAGAATGCATCACATTACACAACAAAGTACATCACTTTGACACATCTGAGTACATCACTTGAAACACAAAAGTGCAATAGATGACACACCAAAATGCATCAACTAACAAACCAGAGTGCATCAATGAACACAAGAATGCGTCACTTGCCATACGAAAATGCACCTCATAACACACCAATGTGCATCACTTAACACACCACAGTGCATCAACTTACACAACATAGAGCATCACCTAACATACAAGAATTCAAGTTATGTCAACTATATTGCATCACCTAACACATCAGAGTGCTAAACTGACAAACCAGAATGCACTACAATGCACACCAGAGTGCATCACATGACACAAGAGAGTAACTATTCTGACACATGAGAGTACATCACCTGACACATCAGCGTTAATCACTTAGCACACAAGAATGCATCACTTGACATACCAGAGTGCTTCACATGACTTACCACAACACATCCTATGGCATACCAGAGTACATCGTTTGATAACAAAAGTGCAACACCTGAAAAACCAAAGTGCATCACTTGGTTAACCAGAGTACAGTCCTTGACACACTAGAGAGTATCACCTAACATACCAGAAAGCACCTCATTACATGCCAGAGTGCATCACCTGACACGCCACAGTGCATCACCTACCACAAGCAATGCATAACCTGACACACCAGATGCATCGCCTGACATACCAATGCGCTTCATCGTCACACCAGAGTGCACCACCTGACATACCAGAGTGTATCTCCTGACACACCAGAGTCAATCATCTGTCACAACAGAATGAATTCCTCTCACACCAGAAAACGTCACCTAACATACCAGAATGTGCCAGCGAAAACACCAGCGTTTATCACCCATTACAAGAGTGCATCACATGACTCACCCGAGTGCATCACTTCAAACACGGGAATGCTTCACCTGACACACCAGAGTGCATCATCTGACATACCAGGATGCACTTCATAATACAACAGAGAGCATTACATGATACATCAGAGTGCATAATCTGAGACACCAGCGTGACTCACCTAACTCACCAGAGTGCATCACATGACACCAGAATGTATTCTCTAACAAACCAAAGCTCATCACTTGAAACTGAGAGCGTATCACTTACAAACCAAAGTGTATCACTTGAGACACAGGAGTGCATCACCTGACATACCAGAATGCATCAATTACCACACATCGCTTGATTCACCATACTGCATCATCTGCCATACCATAATGCACCTCATGACACATTAGCGTCTATCACTTGACCTGCCAAAGTGCATTATATGACAAACTAGAGTGCATCACTTAACACATCATCGTGCATATTGACACATTAAAGTGAATCGCTTGATACACCAAAATACATCACCTAATATACCAAAATGTAAAACTTGACACAACAAACTGCATCACCTGACAAACCAGACTGCATCACTTAACACACCAGTGTGCCTCACCTAACAAACCAGAGTGTATCACCTGACACACCAAAATACATCACATGACACACGAGAGTGCATCGCCTAACATATTTGACTGCATCATTTGACGCCTAAGGTGCATTATTTGACACACCAGAGACCATCAATTGTTACATCACAGTGCACCACTTGATACCAGAATGCATCACGTGATAAACCAGAGTGCATCACTTAACACTGAAATGCATCGCTTGATACGCCACAGTGTATTACCTGAAACACTAGACAGCACCACTGACACAGCAAAGTGTGTCACTTGACACCGTAATGCACTTAATGACAAACCAGAGTGCATCAACTAATTTACAAGAGTGTATCACCTGACATATCAAATTGCATCACATGACATACTAGAGTGCATCTCTTTACACACTAGAATGCATCACTTCACAGACCAAAGTACATCATTTACACACGACTGCATCACATGACACTCCTGAGCGTATCACCTGACACAGTAGAATACACCTTATGACACCCCAGACTGCATCAATAGACACACCAAAGTGAAACACCTGCCACACCAAGCTATATTAAATGACACCCTAGAGATCATCACTTGATATACCAGATAAATCACCTGACACACTGCAGCTCACCTGACATACCGGAATTCACTTCAGAAAACACCTTAGTGCATCACTTGACAAACCAAAGTCTGCAGCCTGACATACCATAATGCATTTCATGACACCAGACTGCATCGCTTGGCACACCAAAATGCATCACATGGCACATCAGCATGAACATGAAGACACACCAGAGTGCATCATTTGAAACACCAAAGTGCATTATTTGAAACATCAAGGGTCATCACTTGTCATACCAGAGTGCATCAACGACACACATGAGTGCATCACTTGTCACGTCAGAGTGTATCATATGACACACCAGAGTGCATCAACTAACAAACCAGACTATATCACTTCACACACCAGACTGTCACACATGACAACAGAATGCTTCATTTGAAACACCAGGGTGTATCACCAGAAACAGAATGCATCACATTACACACCAAAGTGCATCACTTTGACAAACCTGAGTATATCAATTCAAACACAAATGTGCATAACATGACACACAATATTGCATCAACTGACGAACAAGAGTGCATTAATTAACACAAGAATGCGTCACCTGTCATACCAAAATGCACCTCATGACACAACAGTGCATGAACTTACACAACACAAAGCATCACCTAACAATCAAGAATGCAGGTTATGTCACACAGTTCTGCAGCACATAACACAACAGAGTGCAACAGTGACAAACCATAATGCACTACAAGGCACGCCAGAGTGCATCACCTGACACACCAGAGTACCTATTCTGACACGTGATAGTGCATCACCTGATAGCAGCGATAGTCACTTAGCACACAAGAATGCATCATTTGATAACCAATGTGCAACACCTGACAAACCACCCTGCAACACCTGGCACACTAAAATACATTACTTGACACTCCAGAGGGTATCACCTGACATACCCGAAAGCTCCTCATGACATGCTAGAATGCATCACCTAAGATGCTAGAGTGCATCAGCAACCACAAGAAATGCATAACATGACACACCATATGCATCGCCTGACACACGAAAGTACTTCAACGTCACACCAGAGTGCACCACCTGACACACCAGAGTTTATCTCCTGACACACCAGAGTCCATCATGTCACAACAAAATGAATTCCAGTCACACCAGAGAACATCACCTAACACACCAGAGTGTACCAGCTAAAACACCAGAGTGCATCACTCGTCACAGGAGTACGTAGCATTTCACACCAGAGTGCATCACTGAAAACGGGAGTGCTTCACCTGACACACCACAGTGCATCACCTGACATACCAGAATGCACCTCATAACACAACAGAGAGCATCACTTGACATATCAGAGTGCGTAATCGTAGACACCATAATCCAGCAAAGGGCTCACCAGCGTGGATCAACTAACTCACTAGAGTGCATCGCCTGACATACCAGAATACACTTCAGTAAGCACCTGAGTGCAGCACTTAACAAACCAGAGTGTGCAACCTGACTTACGACATTCCATTTCATGACACCAGAGTGTATCACCTGGCACACCAAAATGCATCACATGACACACCAGAATGAATATCAAGACACACTAGAGTGCATCATTTAAAGGAACAAAGTGCATTATTTGAAACATTAAGGATCATCACTTGTCATACCAGAGTGCATCAATGACACACAAGAGTGCATCACTTGACACGTCAGAGTGTATCACATGACAAACCAGAGTGCAACAACAAGCAAACCAGACTACACCACATCACACGCCCGACAGTAACACATTACACAACAGAATGCTTCATTTGAAACACCAGAATGTATCACCTGACACAGAATGCATCACATTACACACCAAAGTGCATCACTCTGACACACCTGAGTACATCACTTTACAAACAAATGTGCATCACATAACACATCAAAATACATTAACTGACAAACCAGAGTAAATCAATTAACACAAAAATGCATCACCTGCCATACCAAAATACACCTCATGAGACACCAGTGTGCATCACTTACACCACAGTGCATGAACTAACACAACACAGAGCATCACCTAACAATCAAGAATGCAAGTTATGTAACAAC
>JAUUDW010291559.1:0-13633 GCA_032361385.1 Panulirus guttatus | reverse complement strand
ATATATGTATAAATATAATCCCTGGGGATAGAGGAGAAAGAATACTGCACACGTATTCCCTGCTTGTCGTAGAAGGCGACTAAGAAGGGCGGGAGCGAGTGTAGCTGGAATTCCTCACTTCATGTATTACTTTCTCAAAGGAAGAATATAGAAAGGAATCAAATGAGGATTTTTCCCTCTAAGGCTCTTTCATCTGTTTTTGACGCTTCCTCATTCACGCTGGAAATGGCGAGCATGTATAAAAAAAAGAATATATATTTAATAATAATGATAAGCAATACATTACCTGACCAGTGCACGGATGTTGGTGATGGATGTTGGGTGCCACTGGCTGGAGGCGCGGGATAGAGTAAAGTGGAACGATGTGGTGTACGGGGGGCGAGGTGCAGTCAGTGGACTAGGGCACTGTGAAGCGGCCATTTTATATAGTTCTCTAGAGAATCATTAAATCATTTGATCACAAAAGATGTCCTAAGTTAAAATGGCTTGGCGCTTCTTAGGCTTAGATGCGGAAATACTCAACTTAGATACCCGGTAAACTAGTAATAATCACAGATGATGCCATACACCTTCATATTTTCAATCAAATCATAATTTACCGAGGTTGGTATTACCCTTGTGTATCAGTGCAGTTATTACTCCTACTTTAGGTCAGGAGTTACGCTGATGTGAGGTGTGAGGCCACACGTTAGTCCCAGCGTGAGCTGTGTCAAGTGTTTGTTTGTGTAGCGGGAGAGGTAGCGAGGCCGGCCGGCCATGATTGCTTGTTCAATCACCGACCGTACGTAAACACGAGATACCGGGCGCCCCCCTCCCCCGGGCCCACTTCACCCCTAATTTGCCTAAGCCATGATTAAGGCAGGACGGAATTATCATTCGTGGTGTTATCAAGGACTTAATTAAGGTAAGGTGGAATTGTCATTCATGACTCTGGAAGGACATACCAGACAGTACTCTAGTATATTTAGTTTTAAAGCAGCTGGATTCATCTTGTGTGTGACAAGGCAGGCTGACCCATTGTGTTTGTGAGGTAGGTTGAATCATAGTCTTTGTGAGGTAGGTTGACTCATCTTGTATGTGAGGTAGCTCAACTCATCGTTTGTGTGAGGCAGCTGGACTCCTTGTCTGTGTGAGGCAGCTGGACTCCTTGTCTGTGTGAGGCAGCTGGACTCCTTGTCTGTGTGAGGCAGCTGGACTCTTTGTCTATGTGAGGCAGCTGGTCTCATCATGTTTGTGAGGCAGCTGGGCTCATCATGTTTGTGAGGCAGCTGGACTCATCATGTCTGTGAGGAAGCTGAACTCCTTGTCTATGTGAGGCAACTGGACTCATCATGTTTGTGAGGCAACTGGACTCATCATGTTTGTGAGGCAGCTGGACTCCTCGTGTATGTGTTAAGCAGCTGGACTTATCATGCATGAGGCCTCACGGTACACACACACATACACACCAGGTACTTATTCATTTTAAGACATACATGCTGCTTGTTCTGATTACATATTTGATCCGCTGAATTGTTAGTGTCAGCGAATAGAACACTCTGATGACGAACTGTACATACTTTTTATTGACCCATACAGACGTTAAAGCTCGTGATTTCATAGTCGCATGTCTTTCGTTCTTAAGTTAGAAAAAAAAATTTATTGTTTACACAGGTCAGTTATTTCATTTTATAGTGTAGAGGAAGGGTACATGGCTAGGGGAAGGTTGAGCAGTGGACCAATCACTGGGGTCGAGTCTAGTCTAAATCATATATCTAATTTGATCTTAAATGTGACAGGAATTTTTACACGGTGGTTGTGTTTGGTAGGAGGTAGGGGACATTGGTACTGTCTGTGAGGCAGTGGGAGACATTGGTACTGTCTGTGAGGCAGTAGCGGACATTGGTAGTGTCTGTGAGGCAGTAGGGGACATTGGTACTGTCTGTGAGGCAGTAGGGGACATTGGTAGTGTCTGTGAGGCAGTAGGGGAGTCATAAGGTAGAGGGCATTCAATATAAACACAAGGATACTGATGAAGCATCATGTGTGTTCGAAGATAAAAGATAATCATCACTGACGATTGATTCGTCAGCGGTGATGAGTGCCATTAGCCCGCTGACAGCATTGACCTGCTGACACACTACTGACCAACGGACGAGTACTGGCTTGCTGATGACACTGGCCTGCTGACGGGTACCGACCGACCAGCGGGACCTACCTGCTGACGGCACTGACTCAACCGACGTTACGTACCCCGTGACAGTACGCGCCTCTGACTGCTGACGAAGATGGTACCACACATGTGGGAGGTGGCGCGCGCGCTGTGCTGTGTTTTGCCCGGTGGCGACGTCGGGCGCGAGTGTTGTGACTGGAGAGAGACTGGGAAGGGGCCCTTGTGGGCGGCGTCTCCAGGCATCCCCACCACCCCCCTTCTCTCCTCACCACCACCACCACACACCGCACGTACGCTTTTTGCGGCGGGGCGTCCGGCAATGGTGGTGGTGGTGTGTCGCGTGCTGACCATCCGGCCAAGACTACTGGGTGCCCTCCCCCTGCCCTCCATGGACCCCGGCCGCCTTAGACACACACACACACACACACACGCGCCAGCCAGCAGGACCTCACAACATACCAATGGTTGTTGTTGTGGAGTGTCGTTGTCAGTTATTCAAATTATACCAGTTGTTAAACATATATATATTTCCTGACGTTCCAAGACAAAAATTTAAATTGTATTTGAAGATTTGTTTACCCTTAGTGCTGGGAAATATGAGCATTGTTTAAGGCGTCTGTTTGTCTAGCTATACAAAGCATTTCTGTGATAGAATGGGTCAAGAGTACATGCTTAGTGGTAGGTGGAGGCAAGTATAGAACGTACAATGGGCTCAGTACATTGACATAGGAGGGTGACAGGTGGGCACAGAGACCTACAGATATATGATATGATGCAAGGTGGCATAGGACATAGATTCATCTTGATTCGTTTGAGCAGAAGTACAAACATTATAATGGTCAGTGAAAACATATCACATTAGGTTTACAGTGCACAATGCCCACAGGTTGAAAAGGATGTTCGGGGTACATGAAAAAAAATATGGGGAATAGAATTAGCAAAAGACTGTGATACTGACGGTTACATATGAAAGTGTACTAGATTAGAGCACGTGTAGATACGTTGGAGATAGTGCAAGAATAAATAGTCGTAGAGTTCTCAAAATATTAGGCCAGACCTTAAACTTTATGGTGATGGGAAGGTAACTAATAATGATTGTGGCCACACTTGGAGTTAGTTAGTGTGGCCACACCTGGAGCTGGTCAGTGTGTACTGGGGTGCGGCCACACCTGGAGCTGGTCAGTGTGTACTGGGGTGTAGCCAAACCTGGAGCTGGTCAGCGAATGGTGGTGTGCTGGGGTGTGGTCACACCTGGAACTGGTCAGTGGACGATGTTGGTCACAGTTGCTGGGGTGAGCGATGACCCACACCCCAAATCTGTCGGAGGTGAGTGATGGAGGGCCGTGATGGCGAGGGTGGCTGTGTCCCTCTTTGCTCAGGTCGACCAACTCCCTACAGGGAATAATGACATCATTTCTCAAGGCTGTGACACTGTGCAGCTTGACAGTCGTCCTGGGCATTCCGTGAGCGTGGGTACGTCTCTCCACACCAGAACTAATTAGTTGTCAGGGAGATTCGTCTTGACTACAGTCTAGTGACTGTGATAGAACTCTAGCCAGGATGTGTTGTGGTCAGGTCAGGGTAGCAGGTTATCTCGATCATAGGGAAGAAGGAGAAGAAACAGAGCTGTTCACTATGCCCTGTGTTGAGGCACAGGGCGCGGTACGCCTTGCTTCTGGGTACCTGATTTAACATTGCCCCAGGGAGTATGCTGGGGCACGGTACACTGTTGAGAGGCCGGCCAACCGTACCCGACAATACTGTACCATCATCTTGACAAAGATCACGCTGGAGGCACACCCACATTGTGGTACCCCTTAGTGAGAAGCGGGGGGCATACTCAGTGCGGTACCCTAGATAGTGAGGCTGGGAATACGCATGGTGTGGTACCCCAAGGTGTGAGGCTAGAGGGTACACACAATATGGTACCCTAGGGTGTGAGGCTAGGGGTTACATCCACGGTATGGTACCTGAAGGTGCTAGGGTACGGGGTGCAGATAGTGTGGTACACCGGCCGTGGCTAGGTAAGGTAGGCGTCACAACCAGTAGCATCATCTTGCCTACGTATATACCATATTCATATAAACACAGCAATAGCATGATCAACATAAATACACCGGGCTGGGTGATATCAGCTGGGCTATCGACTGGCCATCTATAAATACACACAAAAAATTGGTTGAGGTGGTGGGTGGTGAGTGCGGGTTATGCCCCGTGCCATCACCAGGGGGTAGTATGGTGGCCACATGTGTGGGTCAGGCTGGGGCCTTGCCCTCTGACCTGTCCCACCTCTCCCGCCCCCTCGCCTCCCCTCCCCTCATAGGTGACGCCTTTTTTGTTATGGAGGGGAAGGAGGAAGGGCTTAAACAGAGGAAGGTACTGTAGGAAAACAGAAGACAGTCATAGGATGTAGGCTGTACTGAAGTGCCTAGATGGTTTGCTTGGAAACAGTGTTTGTGTGTAGAGGGAGAGAGAGATGCTCTTTGTTGGTCTGATTGATAAGTAAATTAGTCTAGCTAATTTAAGCTATGCTTAGCATTGTTCGGTGTGTATAACGATGGATGACTGGAGCCTTTATGAGGACATTAAGACCAAGTGTGTTCCATGTTTGTGCTCTTGTCGAGGTCTTAGATATGTCTGTCTCATAGCTTCTGCTATAATTTTTCTCCTTTCCTTCCTTCAGCATGTACCTATTGGTTTAGCCACACAACGTTGATGTAGTTCTTCGATAGTGCCGATCTTAGGATATTCTTTTGTGAGTGGTGAATCACAGAGCCTTCTCTTGTACCCTCAGTGGCTTCATCAGCATGAGTGAGGTCGAAGCCAGGTGTGTGAGTGCTGGGGAGTGGAGTCAGTATGGGCAGGGTCATAGTCTTCATCAGTTTTTATACTTGCTTTTCCTGAAGGTGCCGGAATCTGTACAGATCGGCCATGGATACTTTACCTTGTGTGGCTCCCTTGTTAATGTGTTGTATTATCAAGTCTCGTAATGTTAGTGTGTGGGGCCAGGATTTTACAGCTCGTCTGCTGCCTTATCCTGTTCCCCTGAATGGCTATGACGCTAATTTCTCTTCTCCCCAGCGACATGGTGATGAATTTGATTGAGTTTTATTATTCCATCGTTTTTGAATCTCGGGCTTTCCAATCGTTTTCATATCTCTTAAATCTGGATGCCTCTGTCTGTACTAAGTGATAATTTCCAAGTGGCGTCATCTGGGTAAAAGATGTCCACACTCATGTTTCCTCCTGGATAAGGAACGTCTGCCGTGTAGGTTACGAATAGTGTTGGTGACAGGACGCTACCAGGGGGAACCCCGCTTAGTAACGGAAATTTAGGAGTAAAATTGATGGTAATTACGGTGGTACATTGGCCTTTGCGCTAGCCTTTAAGGGTCAGCTCAAAATCCAAGCCGTTATACCATAGGGTCATACCGCGTAGCTGGAGTAAAAGGTAAAAGATTGATTTGGAAGTGATGTTGGTGTGGGTCATGTTCTGCCTCCTATGGTGGATCGCCTTTCATCACTACCAGTCTCCAAAAGTCAGAATAACTCACCTTATTCTTAGCGTCCTTATGCCCTCTTGCCTCACTTTCCATTTGTCTTCCATTTTCGTATTTCCTTGTCTTATATATTTCATATTTAGCCTCTTGTGCTCTTTCATACATTGGTTTGTCATTTTGCCATCGCTTCCTGCTGTATGGTGGCCTGGCCTCTTACCTGGTTCGTAAGGGCAAGATCAAAGGCGAAGTCACCATAACCAGGAGTCGTAGGGTGGTGCTGTAGGTCACCATGGCCAGGGGTCGTACGGTGGTGCTGTAGGTCACCATAGCCAGGGGTCTCACGGTGGTGATGAAGGGACTAATAAGATTTAGCGACAGGGTCATCAATACTGGGGTGAGGTGGATCCCAACATGCCCACACAATCATCCTACTCGGTGTTTATGAGGTTAAGATTGGGCTATCAATATTGTTGGAAACTTGGAGCGGTGAGAACTGATGAAAATAAAGATTGTCGGGTATGTAGAACACCCAGATCACATACCTTGTCCCACTGTGTACTGGATGTCAGTTACTTAATGAATATAGAAATGCACAGATTATCAATCTTACTGCGTAGATTGAATGGATGTGTAACAGTGAGAAAATAGATGAAATATTAGCAAAATATAAGTACTTTGTGCCTAGAACATAAAATTATTTTTTGTAGAATTATTTGACCCCCCGGAGAGACAAACTTGCACTGGGGTTGTATTTTCTTTTATCTCAATAAATGTTTCAATCACTGTAGCATAGTTGGGCCCGCTTGTCGTGTGCATGTTGTGGCTAGACACGCTAGGAAGCCGTCAGCAGCCGTCTGCCCCAGTCAAGGGTCGGGTGTGGTAGACAAAGGGAGCTGGACTATGATTAACGACGCCGCCACAAGACATCGTAAAACACCCTGGCAGGAATTTCCGCCGGGAAACCGAGACTCCTCCCTTTTCCCTCCCTCTTAGCTACCTATCCATCCTGTCCCTCTTCCCCAACTGCCTCCTCCCCTTTCCCTTCCCGTTGCTTCCTAACCGTGGTGTCTCCAGGTCCCCCGCCGCGCCACGTAGCCCTGACCCCAACCGTCCTGCCTCATATGGGGTTCATTACCGGGAGGGGAGGGAAGTTTAAGGACATGTTGTACATCATGCAGCAGGAGACGCGACCGCTGTCATCTGTACTCTCGTTACTACCGGGATACCCCGTCCCCTGATGTGTGCTAACAAGGTGGCCTTCTCCGTGGTAGCTAGGAACACCACTATACTGAAAAAAGGAGATTCACGAGGAAGATATTTCCTCCCATTCTGATCTTTTCCTCCAGGTTGGTTTGTCGCGCCGATGTTGGAGTCGTTATTGATGTCGCTGGAGGTGCAGCTGATTGTGTTGGCTCCGTTGCTTAACGGGTGTTAACGTTCCCAGGTCCTCAGCTCCCTTCGGGCCGTTATTGATTCTGACTTTGAATTATTCACAGCTCCTCCAGAATCTTTTTGTCATTGACATGATTGTCTCACTGGCTGATCTTTGGATGTTTTAGGTTAATTTAGATTAAGCTAGGTTTGTGCCCTAACCTAACTTAATCTAACATAGCCTAGTTAATCTTTACGAGGGGAGAGGTGGCAAACCTTCTGATGATCCTGATCATTTCCTCTCCGTCAGGGGCTCTTCGGATAAAGGTAACACTTCCCTGCCTGTTTAGATGTTCTTCTGATGGGTTTTATAATACAATCTCCCCCCCCCCCCATCCCAATCCCTGAGATGCTGGAGACTTATCACAACATACCTGGTTCGAATTTTTTTTTCTTCACTCCTCATATGGTTGGCGAGTCTTCTTAGAAATACTAAAATAAAGTCAGCCAAGAGAAGGAGTCGAAGTGTCTCAGGCTAGATAGGTATCACCAGGACATATATATATGTATCTGTCTTATCTTTCATCAACAGATAAGGAAATGTTTTGCATATATTTTCGAGAGAAAAACATTTCTTTTCTCACCTTTCATATATCCTTTGGCTCTTCCCCAGTCATGTGCCGTCCTCCAGATCTTAAAAATGACTGGGAAAAAGGTAGCAAAGCAAATTGAAAGCAAGAGCTAAGGTTTTGATCTTGTCTACTAGTTTCGACAAAGTCTGCTTCAGGAGAACGTTAATATACCATAACACTCACCCAAGCTTATCTACAAGAAAGGTGGACCAAGGAACTGGTCGCTGAGATGTATTGGTATCTGATGGCCCGTTACTGGCGCTAGCTTGTAGCAAACTGGCGAAGTTTGCTAGTCTCAGAGCACCATTACTGCCCACCGTTCTGGTCCGGGTGAAGCTTCCTGCTTTTATCATTGTTTCTCATAACGATAACGTGAGCTGCTTTCAGTGGTTCCTAAGCGTTGTATTTTGTATCCTTTCACTTTGGCAAATGTCCCTCTTCGCGCACAGGTATCACCAAAGCACTGTTGGTGTCTGACGTCAGCTCTGTACTCATGTATCCTTACCTGAAGCCCCCGCCAAGTCTAGCAGTAATAATTCTTTTCACACTTGCTGCATGGGATCTCATGCATTGTTTCTGGATTTTTGTCACTCCTCACAATGTCTCTTATCTTTACACCTAATGTTGTCGCTAAGTCCGTGAACGCTGTTTGTAAAGACTAGATGTGCGTGTTGCTTTAACGTGAGCTAGGGATCACTAAGAGTCTCTTCCTCCTGTCGTGGTCATTAGATTTCCTTTCCATAATCCCCTGAGTCTGTCGCTAGAGTCTGACTAACAGGCCTTGAGGGTAACCCAGTTTCATGAATGCTTCTACGATAGGTTCATACTCAGTCTTCAAGATCTGTGCGCTTCACACTGTTAGGGCTCTCAGAAAAGCTCCAGTAACTATCGTAGACTTGGTCCTGCATACGCTGAGAGACGGACGACTTTGAGAGAACGAAGGAAAATGTAGATGTAACAGCTAGAACAGTATAGTACACGAGGTTCCATGCAGCAGGTGCAAGAGGAATAATTACGCAAGACTGGTCGAGACTGCAGAGCTGGTGGACAGAGCTGGTGGACTGTCTTGATGCATATACATCAGAAAGTTTCTGTCGTAAATGCAGTTTTTAAACTTATACTTGACAACCCAATTAGGTAGAGGACTAGGTATGGTCGTATTAGAGGGAGATATATTCCAAGGTGGCGGGAGGTAGTATCACCTTTTAATTTTCCACAGCTGGTACTTGTCACGTGAGTGGCTGTCACTTGGATCCATTTAGATTCACCCGTTTCATGACGAATGTACTTTAACATCTCTGCGGGGAGAACATCATCTAGATCGCCAGGCAGGAGATTCGATCTTATCATGGGAATTATTTCATGTAGTCCGTCCTCAGTGTTTAGATATTAATTTGAATTTAACGCATTTATTTTTCCGTTGTATACAGGCAAAACATTTCAACGTTATGTGCTGGTTATACCTGGTTGTCTCAGCGTGTCAAGTACTTCAGTGGTCTTGGAGCACCCATGTATATTTCTTACGGCTTCACTTTGTATTTTTTTCGAGGATGTGGACATAGGAATTTGTCAGAGCCATGGATTGTGATTTGTATCCATTACTGTATCCATCGTTCAGAATATTTAAATGTATCTGGTTAATTATTGTAACCAGTGTTCGGAATATTTAGATCGTGATTTGCGATGGTGTTTCCACCATCCAGGACACAAAGACAAGGTTCTTTGTCTTGCTGTTGTGTGACTGGTAGCAGCAGCACAGCAGATGACTCTGGTCTTCACACATCATAACCAACACTTGCAGAAAGGAAAGCTAGGTATTCCTGCAGCATCGGCAGCAGCAGGGGCAGGAGGCTGCTTCCTTTCCTATGAAACATGAAGGAAATACGTAACCTAACGGGCTATGGCTTGTGGCTGTGGTGTGTGATGGGCGCCTCACCCACACCACATACTGCCGCCAAAGTCCCAGCCACCGTCAACGAGTAACAAGGGGTGGCCCCAGGCCTCACCACCTGTCACTCTCTGATAACATCTGTGGCTGTGGCAGACGGCCTGGCGCCCAAACTCTTCTGCAGCTCACCTCGCCACACACCAGGTGTTGCCACTGTTGCATACCCTCCACTACACTCACGTTGGCTACTGCCTTGCTGACTACCACCACCTGCGTCCCTCCGCCATACCACACTTGGATCCCTTTTTAGCTGACAGTATGGCGGTCACGGGTGAAGAATTCCACTTTTTTATGGTCGGAGAGTGGACGGACATGAGGAGACCATCATGTGGTAGCCGTGCTGAAGACGGGCCACACGCGCCACATACCAACACCGTACACAGCCACATCTACCGCCTGTCACATTACCCCTCTCATACCACCATCTGGTTGAGAATGGAGTCAACGTTGATGGTGTTGGTAGAGAACAGAGCGAAAAAAAGAGACGATTCAAGCACACAGATGCTTAAATTTATATATGATGCTGGATGGTAATTAAGAATCTGTTTCTTTTGATGTACCAGAGGTACACGAGAGAGACAGATGACGGGAGACCTGATGGCTCCTAAGATTAACTGCATTGGTGCCGTAAAATGAATGGTAAACACGGGGTCGCAAAGCAGACGGGACCTCCCTGCCCATCTCTCTCCCCGGTTTCCACTTCAAACAGAAACGGGGAAGATACTGCCATCGACGTTTTGTAGGATAGTGTGGACTGGAAAAAGTCTTCAGTCAGTTTGACATCTGCTCTGCGGCTAGAGTCTGAAAAAAAATATGATTAATGTTTTTTCCTTTTCACAGTAATAGATATCATTTAATAAGTATTTGCTGACCTGGATTATAAGGTATTCATGGTTGTTTGCAAGTACAAAGTCGGGAGGCAGTTTATGCTGATGCTTGGCTACTGCATATCACAGAAGAAAAAAAAATTAGACCACATTCTGATACATCTTCATCCATTAACTGCATCCCATTATATCTGATCTGTGAATCTTTGGTTAAAGTGACGAATTTCCATGTTATATTGTCAGAACCCTATAGTATTTTGAAAACTTTTTATCCAGTCACATTCTTTTTTTTCTTCTTCTTTTAAGGGGGGTGGGGATGGGAGGGAGCGGTTAGGGTGGTGGGTTGTCCCGGGCAGTGGCAGGGTGATAGGGCGGCCCGGGCAGTGGTCAGGGTGGTGGGGCAGGAGAGATAGTTAGCACCCTCCTCACCTCACATTTCCGTTTTCATGTTCTCCACACATCACACCTCATCCCGGGGACAACAGTACTTCCTGTAGCCGCCAGTATCCTGGTTACATGACGACACCTTTCACGCTACAAATAAATGTGAGGATTATAAAGTGGCCCGCACGAGTGGGGAAGATGTTTAAGATGTTCTTCTTTCGAAATATTCATTATCTTTTCGCATCATCCATTACCAAAGTCCTACATTCTCTAAGAAAACGGGAGGTGCTGTTGTTACGTAACTTCCACACGCACGATTTCAGTAGGGAATTAATCCTATCAAACTTAGAGTATATGTCTCATTTCGCGTGTTCCTCTGCACTTTCCTCACCAACTGATACATATCATTAGTGTTCCTCCTAATAATGTAGAGCATCCAGCGCTATTTGAATAGGACCTCCTGCGGGGTCATCCTGTAGGCATGACCTTTGGATGGTTAGTTGTGCACTTATGGCAGCGATTGTAGGCGTAATGAGAAGAGTAGAATTTTTTCTTGCACTTTCCTATTAATGGCAGAGACCTCAGAAGGCTACTTATGATACAGTCAGTCAGTCGAATATTCAAACAGAGGCGGGAAAAGTTAGCACATCATTTGTTACTGGTTTTGTTCTCTAAGAGCACATCAATCATTGTGGATTGAAAAAGTAACTGTGCATAGATAAATGAGTAAAAAAAATGAAGTGCAAAGGTAAATGGTAAAAAAGGTGTGTAATTAGAAAAATATGGCATATCAGACCTGATAGTTTTGTTTCAATTATGTGGCTTATGTATTTCAATGTAAATGTTACGAAACTTCAATTTATAAATAGTGGTATTGTTCTAAGTTGTATAGTATCAAATTAAAGCCTTTCCCAGCATGGACTAATCTCGCCTGTCCTAATAAGTAGCTTACTATTCCTTGAATCAGTAATGATAAGACATTTATAAATAAATTATGGTTTTCAATATTCATGTAATTTGCAATCAAGGTTTTCATTTTACCAGATGCATTTATAAATGTTGCGAGTTTGCTAATTATTACATAGATAGTGAAGTGTTGCGGGAGATGAATACATGGGTATTTAGAGCGAAGGTTGGGTTTACAGTATGCTTTCCACCTGAACTCAATACTTTAAAAATATATGACATTTCTATTATAACTGCTGAAATACAAATAGTTAGGCTCTGCTTCTTCAGCTTGCAATTCAGTAATCAGTGTCTTTTGGAGTGCCAGTGTCAGTGAGTTCACATGCCATGTCTCTGCCAAGGATGTCAGGAGTCACTTTCACATCATTTCCTGGAGGGGGGATACTAAGGATGTTTTCCATCACTATTCATCTCCCATTTTCTTGATTCAGAAATGAAAAAGGGTTTAAATAAACACTTCAGATTATCAAAAAGATTACATATATCATTTACATTATTATTATTATTGTATAACCTCTTGGACCTCTTACCTTGAGGCTCCTACAGTATCAAAATTGGTGCAGTCGGTAGCAGGGAGGAAAGGATGGATTCCTTTGGAGTGACAGGTTCTTTAACGAGATTGCTTTCTGATGATACAACCTTGCCAAAGATGACTTTCCACATGTGGCAAAACCACAAGCAGGTGAAGGCTGGTAATGCCACATCATTTCATTTCCTTGAACATGATCAGTGAAACAGACTTTCCAGAGAATCAACCTTACCCTATGCAAACACACAGGGATAAGTCCTACAGTGTTAAGTGAGCCATGCTTAGCAAAACTGCCTCTTTATATTGAGAGCAATAATAAATAGAAACATGTTTCAGATAATAATGGTTGAGGGTTGAATACCTTTGGATCCTACTCCTTAAATCTGAGACAACCTTCAGTAATACCTCTGTCATAAAAATAATCCAATTCTTTTTTGGATGGTGTGAAAACCAATACTGCCTAACAATTTGCTTCATTAATGAGAAAGATCTAGATAATGGTTTCCTATTCCTCCATGGTTAAAATTTCATGAATGATAATATCTCCTAGCCATTTATAATTAAATGCTTGATTTCTTGTTCATGGATTTGTCACTAGAGCACAATCCATATAATCCCACCACCATGAAAATGTAAGCAATCGCTTGAGGAACTTAAAAGGGAATGTTTGTAAATGAGGCTGCTGTTCAGTTGTTGCTGATGTTAACTCTGACAGAAGTAGTTGAGTATAGAAGAAAATATACTTATTATGTAACCTGTTTTTGGTAATAGCACACTTAAATCAAGGGAAAATGAGAAGAAAGTTAAAATGGGCAACAATGTGGAAATTTTATTATGTATAAAATATTTACAGTTGCAGGAAACAGAAGTTGAGTGTCACATTTTATCATACATGTCAAATGATAACTGCCTTGGAAAAAAATAATCATTTAGGACCAAACTGTGACTGCTGCACAATGATAACAGCTCAGGACAAGGAATGGTTGGCGGTCAAATGTGCTCTGGCATTGAAATGCTATGAATATAAATATTTACACTATAGTATGACAACTTGTGAATATGAGCTCTAGCCAGGTGTTAAACTATTTTCCGATAAAAACATTTTCAAACACATCAAGAGATGGCATGAAAGATGGGTAGGACAGTGCTGGTCAGAACAATCAGCCTAAGAGCATGTGCAACTAAGCTGCAGAGAAAAAATGATTGTAAACAATACTCTGCCTTCACCACAGTAAAAAGTTTACTTTAAACCATCTTAACAGTTAGTAACTAGTATATTTTCAACATGGTAGTTTATCAAAAACTGCCTTTTAACAGAAACAAT
>JAUUDW010291448.1:0-13633 GCA_032361385.1 Panulirus guttatus | reverse complement strand
ATTACTTCTTATCTACGTAAACATGATCAGGCTTCAGATGAGGCCACAACATCATGTACACATAACATTCCCACGATTATACAACAAAAACAGTCCCTGTACATAGAACACGTACAATACTCTGTATCGAACAACATAGATCTCAGTTATTAACTCATATATTTAAAATATTCCTGGCTGTTCCTGCTGTCTCAGTCTTAGTCAAACAACGTCAGCAGTACGCTATATACAGCAGAAGAAAGATCCCATCTTTCTGTCTGTAGGAGGAAATATCAGGGGAAAATAAGAGGCAACACACTGGTGAGAAGCCATTTCTCTAACATTCCAGTTTAGGGGCACCATAGAATTAACTTGTGGATATGTACAAAATGTATATGATTGGACTCATTACAATCAGTAGTAAGTTATTTTGACCAAAGTAATGTGATTTGAAGTAAATTTCCCTGAAATGATAAATAAGTGATAAATGAATGGCTGTGATGAAATGGGGGTAATGTAGGATGAGTATGTGAAATTCCTAGAAATCATTAGAATCTAAGAAAACTTCAATTAACGTCACTTTAGGGCTGATAATTACCCCAATATTCAGCATCATAGTAAATATATACCAAAGACATTGTCATCTTCTTTATGACAAGTTAATTACATGCAGTCAGAGGAAGTAATAACAATGCGAACACTGTAATCGAAAGTAATGTAAATTTAGAGTACAAGAGAGAGCTAGGAGAGGTTTTCATTGGTTCGGTTAACTGCGAGAATTATATCACTGACTTTTATCCCACATATTCCCAGATCATCATAGCCTTCCCCACCATCATTACTTATTACCGCAGGATCAATCAATAACATACTATAACACCTTGCACCTTATGGGGGTCCACCGATATGCGTTTCCCCAAAATTCATGTTATTTCTGTGATGTCCTTCAGTTGGAGTTTATTACCACTCTACCATATCCATTTTTTTTTTAGCGTGGTAGGTCAGCCCCCTTCCCAGTTCGGAGGGTCAGCAGTAGTATGCCACCGGAATTTTTATTATCGAGGAGGGGGAACACCACAGCAGGTGCCCAACCTTAACACCCCACTGGTATACGACAATCTCAGAAACTTTATATGAAATTGCTATACCAGATAAGGTCTTGATACACTGTAATACATTCTGATAAACATAATCTGCTGTAATGTCAGAAATAGTGCAACACTGTTCCCGAGTACAGCGTCCGATGATGTAGCTCAAGAAGCCTAGCTTTCCTTTCTCACCCGGGCGAACCGAAATGAACATCAGATGTTGAAAGCTAAATGATTGCACCGTAGATAACATTAAATAGTAATCTTTGGTAAAAATCTTGTTAACTACGGCCAACATAACACCGAAGCTTAAATAACAAGAACATTGGTGTCACTAGGAAAAGTGCGAGAAGGGTTGAAGGTTGGCTCACCTCACACTGCCATTGCAGTATTGGCCACTTCTTGGACTCGATCTCCTCAACGGGAACGTCGTAGTACCGGCGATCCCCATCCTCTGGCTTCTCGCGAAAGTCATGCAGCGGATAGTTTCGCTCCGAGGCAAACTTACGCGGGATGAACCA
Source organism: Panulirus guttatus (assembly GCA_032361385.1). Classification (NCBI taxonomy): domain Eukaryota; kingdom Metazoa; phylum Arthropoda; class Malacostraca; order Decapoda; family Palinuridae; genus Panulirus; species Panulirus guttatus. Next base: position 12,045 of record JAUUDW010291448.1, on the reverse strand, counting down.
CCTTGGCCACAGGTGCGAGCCGGCCACGAACTTAACGCAGGTTTCTTTGGCCACGGGATCCACCGGCATCCACAGTGAGCACACCTGCGTCGAGATGTGAAAGGTTCAGTCTCGGATCACAGATTAGTCCTAGGCTTTACGAGGTAAAACATACGCCAAGATTCTGGTACTTGGGGATGCCTTTCATATTTGTTGTATCTCTGTTTGCGTTACATGCTTGTTACTTCAGGTTTCTATTAACATAGGTATAAGCAGGAGAATCACAAGTCTAACCTACCAATCTTACCACCGTGTCACATCGATCAAGCAAGACGCACCTTCTCGCCATCGATGGGGTAATAGGATTGGTCGTGGTGCCAAGGGGTGCACTTTGTAGTACCAGGCTCCTTGTTGAGGACGTGCTCGTGGTAGAAGGAGACCTGTGAAGACCTCATGAAGCGAGAAGCAAGGGCGGCAGCTGGGGAGTTGTACACGAAGTCCCGGAACTCATCCACCCTCGACCAGTTGCAGTAGTCGTTGAAGTAAGCCCCATGGCCCTTCTGTATCATCAATATCACCATTACTATTACTGCCCCACCAGGGGCCCTCCTGCATCACAAACACCACATCACTACTCTTTCTGCCTCACCGTGGCCCTCCTGTATCACCAACACTAAAGTGATTCCCTACCTAACAGTAGCAGCTGTCAGTTAGGGATGACATTACCTGTCCCAGTTGCTGTCAGACAGGTCAGTCAACGAATCAAATGATGCAGTAAGTCATTGCTGACTCTATTCCTCGTTTTCTCCCTAAATGCTGTTGCTATCTCCCTGGACTCCTCTCACTACCACTTCCACAATATTCTAATCCCCTTCTCGGTGACGGTATTACTAGGCAGCACAGGACAACTAGACTAAGAGTACGCAGCCGTCCGGGTACACTTCTGATGCTAAGAATATAGTTAACTGAAATAAGACGGAGAGCCAAGCGTCACCATGACAGAGCAGTTCAAGTAAGAAGACCCCGGGAGGCTGCTGCATCATGTTTTATTCCTCTCTCTCTCTCTCTCTCTCTCATCATGTTATATAAGATCACAATTGGTGAAGCGTAGTATGGGCGCTACAAGACATGGGTGTCTTACGTACCACGAGGCTCTCGCTGTATTGTGATGGTTGGTCGAGGTTCTTGGCGATGCCTCGCTGGATCTTATCCAGCCATGAGGGGTGGAAGACCTGCCTTACCACCACAGCTCCGTCACGCTCGTATTGCTCCACGAGCGCCTCCTCCACGTCTACCTCCTGCACCATGATGACCCGGACTTACGAGTCGCGCTAGACCTGCAAAAATGATTACCGTGGTTATTCTATCGTTATTGGAAGTTAACTGGACGACTGCAACAGGTCATGGAGTGGTTCTCGACCATCACCAACGCTGGTGGCCCAACACGGGAGCTTGCGGTCAGACCACCACCGCCACCACTACCACTACGCGGTACTGGGCAGTCTGTTACGTCAACATGATAATTAGTGACCCTTGGCAACTGAGCGGTGGGTTTTCACGCCCGCCAAATACTTTTCGTTGTCTCGTCTTTTTCCCTTTCATCAACCTTTTCACATTTCAGTGAAGGCCCGGCTTTAATGTACACTTTCGTCCATGGTGGAGACTCCAGTGCAAAAAGGGTTAAGCAACACGGAGGTTGGTAACCAAACAGTATTCAAATTCAAGCCTTCTCACGCCTATTTTGTCAAAAAAAAAGTATATAGATATTTACCAGTGTAGGATATGGAGAAATAAGCAAAAATATGTTAATTCCCTTCAAGAGCAGTGATGGACACCTGCAGGAACTGCATTTGTTACCAACAAACATCAACGTAACTATAGTCACCTGTGTGACACAGTAGTCCCACCTGTTTTGGACAAGTCCAGGTTTTAGTGAAGATGTGGTGCCTTTACTCTCTACCTCACAAGAACATCATTCTATAGGAATCAAGAACTCGAACATTCACTTGGCGTAAGGTAAGTACATGATAGCCTCTAACAGTGACGAGCAAAGGATATTCCTAAACTATCATACCTTCCTTAGAACAGTGTCAGTAGACGGGGCCAGGTCGTTCTCCCAAAAAAAGGAAAGCAGCGAGGCAGTTGCTCGTGTTACACTGACCACTGGACTGAGTTGACTACTCACACGCCTGCTGCACCCCACATAACCGTCAGCCAATCACAGAGTTCTACGCAGCAGACCTAGGCTTTGGTATATACACGTGTGTTTGGACAGCAACCACAAGTGTTGTTCAGGAACGTTAACTGTCCTTGTTCAGACGAACATCTCTCTGAGACACAAGCTAACATTTCAAACAGAGATTATTCTCGCACTCGGTTCACACTGCATGGCATCTATTACTGTGCACAAAACCAGATGACATGCAGAGAGAGAAAGAGAGAGAGAGAGAGAGAGAGGGAGAGCTGTTTATCATATCCTTTTTATGTCTAGACTCAGGGCCGCCAACCAAGTTGGCAATAAATACTGCAATCGGCAACAGGACAAAGTGATAACATTCGTTTTACTGTGACTACATCTTGCCCTACCACACCTGTAGGAATGGTAACAGTTAATGATCCTTCATGTAAGAGGCCTCAGTGCAGATGAGGGGAGTTATTACAACCTTTAGCTTGTGTTGCGCTCACCATCTCACTGCTTTGTTGATCCACAGACGATATCCATTGTAGAGTCTGTTGATGATTATGCCTTGTTCATCGCTGGCCACCTTTCAGTATTCAACCATAAATCCATCTAATCTTCGACAACAACGTATCATTAGACAAGCCTCCATTTTACTACAAAGGCAATCTTTACTGAAACATAAGTAAGTTTCAAGAAACAGATCTTTACACTCAAGTGGGACCCTGGGCAGAACACACGTCTACTGAGCCACTGACTGACACCAGTGTCCCCATATCTCAGTACACTGGTCCTGTCAAGACCCTCTCAGCCCTACGCTAAACACTCCACGCCTTTTCATTTCTTCACTTCTTTTCCTGCATTCAGTCTTTGATTTTCTTCCCTTCTCAACTAGATTTCATTTTCCCATCCATCACTAGCCCTTCCATGTCTACTTCAGACGAATCTTACTCCCGATATCGTCAACATGTTGCCTGAATAACAACATTCCATCTCCATAACAGTATTCTTTCTGTGACTGCCTTCCTTAACATCCATTTCCAGTTTCCATGCATCGGAGGAAGACAACCAGTGCTTCCAGATACGTCCAACGCAACTGGAAGGTCTAGTTCTTATCGCTCATAACATTCTTCGGAGCACCGGCAACCTGTCAGCCTTCCAGAAGTTTCATATCTTAGTTTTCCTCCCAAAGTTTTCACTAAAACGCTCCCCCAAGATCTGACATTCTGCACAGCTCCTTCGTCTCTTCCTCTTATTCTGTCACAGCTTATCACTCTCACCTCACTCATCATCCTCTTTATTTTCTTAACTTACACTCTATACTCTTTATGTATTACTACCAAACTTCTTTATATGCTAGATAGTTCTCCTCCCGACTCAGTCATCACCACATGCATCTCATGTCCCGTTCTCTCACAACGCAATTACTCTGTCCATATTGGCAGGTTTCCACAGCCTCTTTATGAGTACCTCAGAAACATTTTATCAAGTCAGTCTCATAATTCATCACTGCACTGGTTCTAAGGTCTTTCTCACAGCTTTTCTCCCCTCTTCATGATACTTTCAATACCATGTACCTCTTTCAGCAGCTCCTCTCTTTAAGTCTGCCATCACTATGTGTCATCTACAGTATTTCCTTCACAAACGTCATCTCGACCATCCCTCTCACCATCGCTTCTTGATCCACATGATCACTCGTCCTCTTCCACAGACCTCTAACAACCTCACCGGTCGTTCTGCATTTGGTCATCTTTTACATTCTCAGTTACCAACCCGCTCTTTACCTTACAAGTGAACTTTTAATAATAGTAACAATAATGACTGTTTATTCCTCAGAACTAGATACATGACACAATGATCTTACGATAAGATAAACACGTGACAAATTACACAAATTTCACTGCATAAAAATGAGTCTTTATAACTAAGAGCATCATTAGACCGTCTGGCACTGATATGTGGCCAAATTGCTCCTGATTACTGTCAAGACATGACGATGTTTCTGCGATGGTTGGTCAGTTGTAGCGCTCTCACTTGTGACACAGCAAGAGTAAGGTCATCAACGTAAAAGCAGCACGGGTGACATACCTGGCCTGCTCGTTGATGACAGACAAGAAAATAACTGGACCCAGTGGAGCGCCCTGTGGCACGCGCCAGGTGTTATACCTGAATGACGACGGTATGATGGCTGACGCATGGAGGACGAGCTGAGAGTATGTTGTGGACAAAGGTGAGGAGTGATGGGAGACATCCAGATCAATACTCTAGACAAAGAGGATGGGCAACAAGGGGGACTTGTCTGTTACTCTAGGGCTAAGGAGGAATGCGTTTCACATACAACCAAATATCTTTCAAACGCGAGTTTGCTCTCATCCCTTCGTAACCGGACCCAACCTGGGGAGGTTTGTTGTTCCCTGTTGGATTAGTTGTGTACTCACTTCTTCAGGAGTTATCGCTTTGGAAACTAACTCGACTAACGTTTCATAAAGTTCCTACTGCAGTGTCTCCTTGTGTCAGTTGACGGGAACACAATACGTAACATAATCAGTCCAGCTGAACCGGGAAAAAAAGACACCTTCAGTCTGAAAGTTGTGTTGCTGAGCGATGCTAGAGTACAACTACGACGTTATTGACCAGAATACCGTACCGAGGACTGTGGTATCCAGGTATGGTGGATTGGTCTGCCGCTGTTACACACGTGGCTCCACCGACAACGTTGTCACGTGTGAAGTGGAGCCTTATAGTTGTCTGTTTACACTGCAACAGTTTCTTGATTAATTTTACGTTTTATTTGATCCACGAGCGTTGCCAGGCCACCCGAATTGAATGAAGAAACTTTACATAAATTACAGCCTTGCTTCAAGTGATGTAATTAGACTACACGAGTTTTGCTCACTTGGCAATAGTCTTGGATTCATGGCCTTGTACATTCCCAGGTACCTTCCCAGAGCCGTCACGTAAGTCAGGCAAGTGACGGGGAACACACCAAGCAATAGCAACAGGTGCAGACGACAGCTGCAGTAACATGCGCTGAGAGAAAGCGTAACGAGTGACGATTATACCAACCACGCAATCATCGTGTCTGTCAAGGTATCTTAAGACGAATTTTCTGTGAAGTTTCGAAACTGTCTCGGACACCACTGCGTGCAGACAGTCCCCGAGGCTAACAGAAGAGTCTGAAGGATCAATATGTGTTGACCACCAGCAACCTGGACAACTGTTCCAGCCTCAGCAAACGCCCAGTAGTACTCAAGTTGTGCTCGACTGACAGTCTCGTCGATAAATAACATAAACACAAGCCAATAACGCTTCTGACTCTGAGAGAAAATCTCGTAACAAGTTCCTACTGTCAGAGAGAATTTCCGAAACTCACCTGCCATACATCACTCTAATACATAATCATTTTATTGAATCTGAAACAACCACAAACTTACAGAAACACAAAATAGCAAGGAAATAATGAGAGGAAAATCCGCTGCTACTCTGGCGGTTCCAACACGTATGGGTTGCGCGGAGCACGTACCAAAACATCGAGATTATGAGACTCTCCCTGGTGGCAACAAGTGCGGGTGGCAAGACTTTCCCCCTGGGCCGTGAGGCTAGGCACGGGTCAGCGGGCGGCGTCATGACGATGGTTGCTTCAGGCTCTCGGTTGAGCTGTGGTTAAGTCGTGAAACACGAGGTATCCTGCTGCTTCAAGTAGCGCACTTCGATCCCCAGTTGGGCGAGGGTGTCCTTAGCTTCCTGGATGACGTTGGAGGACGGATGAGCTTCCCTCGTCAGGATCCAAGCAATCTCTGTTGGGACAAGACCCGAGTTACTCCCTCCCGCTAACCTCCTTCCCCCGTAACACTGGATAATTCACACAGCCTCAGCGCTGGGTTGACCAGAGCCAAGATGGCGAGAACTAAGGTGCAACCTTTACTGAAAACAAGTTCTTCACAGATACATACCACCCGCGTTCCCTGTTCCTTTTGTCTACTCGGTAATGGTACTCACTGGTGTGGCCTAAGGGAGGTTTCTCCACGCAAGAGTACTCCAGAGTCCAGCTGCGGTAGTCGGTAGCCAGCACCTCGTAGTCGTCCTCGAACACGGGGACGTTGGGGATGGAATACGTCAGACGGTTGGGCTCTTCATAGGGTCTCTTCTGCACCACGTCCACCGTGATCGTCTTCGGCCGCTTGAACCTGAGGGAAAGGTCACGTGTCAGGAAGGTCGTGTGGTCGAACCTGGTCAGGTTCAAGTTCACAGGGGTCAGGAAGGTCGGCCGGTTCAGAGGATAGCAGGCGCCCACGGGACGCTCGGGGTCTGCCATACGCCTTAAGACAGCGGGGGTCGTGTGCTGCAGTTGGTTTAGTCCAGCACCAGAATTATTCCAGATTAATTTCCTCTTCACCAACACGTCAAGCACGTCGCTGAAGATCACACTTGCTGTTTCCCACGAGTTCTCCCCGGCAATAGTAGTGTACTGTCCTTCCCAGCAATGTACAAAACCGTTATGTTATAAACATCAGCTATAAGCAGAAAACGTATTTTGTGGAGCACCTGTGTCTTCTGCATTTGGTTTTGTTCCTCATTATGAATATGCTGTTGTCACCTTGACCGTTGATCCCGAATTCCAGAATCTGATTGGCTATAAATCATCAGGTGGTGGGAAGCATATCAGTTACGTGACTAGACGTCTTTGAACTTTGACCCTCGCCAGGAAGACTGGATTAGTTGTAGTCCTGTGCGAACAGCGTTTTCTGTGGCGCAAGTCAGGTCAGTACTGAATCGCACGATCGTGAGAGATAATGTACACAGCAACAGAACACAACATACACGGACTGAGACGTGTTTACATGGCCAACAACTCGAGGACATCGTAAACTCTAAACATCTTCCAAATGTTACCACAACTAACGCCAAGTTGTTTACATGAAGCTATTACGAAGCGCGCAAGCTTCACATACACTTTATTTAAGCATAGAAGAACACGGGAAAAACTCTGTACTCCCAGTGTTGCCTCATGACACACCTTGGAAACGTGTGTCAGGCTGGTCCAGCCTAGTGGTGGGGCCCGTTCCCATCACCAGAGCGCGCTGATCTGTCCACTAGTGAGTTCCCAGCACACACCCGGAGGCGTTGTTGCCCGCATAACTTTACACGTTTTCAAATGCTGAATTTTGCAAGAAAACAGAGAACATTGTATCTGTTCTGTTACGAGTTATTTCCCCGTCGCAATGGGTTTGTTATAATCTACAGAACAAGGTAACTGATGGTTTTCCTACTCACTAATAACGCAAGGATTAACGACGGTGAGATAAGGGTGACATCACCGACAAAAGGTTGATATTACTGGCGAAAGGATGACATCAACGGTACAAGGATGACATGAAAATAAGGATGACACAGGTGGTAGAAAGATGAGACACTAACAGTCAACTTACAAGATGTCTCGGAAGTCAAGCCTGACGGAGATCTTGCTGGAGAGCCGGTCTCTGATGTAAGTACCAGTCCAACAGCGGCCCACCTCCTCGTAAGCCACGAAATACCGTTGTTGCTCGAACCAACGTCCCAGGTACTGCCGTGGGGGGGGAAGGGGGGGGGGGTGGTCACACACACGTCAGTACACATCATCGAAACTTGAGAAGATTCCAAGATACAAGCTTCATCAACCTTAAATATACATCCCCTCTTCCTCAACCGTTTACTAAACCTACATAACAAGTACTCATACCTACCAACCACACAGATGTGCCAACCACACAGCTGTGCCAACCACACAGCTGTGCCAACCACACAGCTGTACCAACCACACAGCTGTTCCAACCACACAGCTGTGCCAACCACACAGCTGTTCCAACCACACAGCTATACCAACCACACAGATGATTTTCACTTCAATAACTCATAAATCAACTGACAAACGATAGCGGATGAACCTGGTCCCAATCGAAGTCTTTAATGATTGGTGTGGCGGGACACCTGCCGGTGAAGAACACCTGGGCTGCCGCAGATGCCAGCAGACACACCACCACCACCACTCGCAGCATCATCTGGAAACGAGACAGTCGTTAATGTAACAAATAAAACACGACAATTGTTTCGCTCGTGGTTGTTGCTGATATGCTTACCACCTTCTGCCATGATCGTTCGTTTCCGGCTCTAATGCGATAATAACAGTGTGAACATTTGTACTGTTCCGTGTTCCTGTAGTCATGACATCTTTCACATCACCGTCCTCACACACACACACATACACACACGCACATTGCCTGCACTCACACAGGACCTGAACCGCGTCAGTCGGTGAACACTTGAGGGAACATGACAGGCTGACACGGCTCTTTCTGGACCTGACGCGGAAGTCATTATCTATGCGTTGGTAACTACTTTACATAACCTTTACCACAGCACTACAAATGCCCACCTATTAGTCCAGTGTGGCTCATCTGGAAAAACGAGCCCAAAATATTTAAATGCTGGAGCGTGGAGGTTTAAACCGGCGCGCCAGGAATTTAATTAAATAACGCGCCCGGCGCCGAGATATTTAAATGCCGGAGGGCGGAGGTTTAATAAAGCGGCAGCCAGGAATTTAATTAAATAACGCGCCCGGCGCCCGAGACACTTAAATGCCGGAGCGCGGAGGTTTAAAGCGGCGGTTCAGGAATTTAATCAAATGTCGTGGCCGGCGCACGAGAAATTTAAACACCGTAGCTCTTAGCCAGGAGTGTGGTACCGCCTCACATCACCTGTTGACACGTTTGACGGAGACTTTCCTAGGTGGTATGTGCCGCTGGGTCCATCACGGATATACTACCTTCACTCCGTCATACGTAGATATTCATCATTGGTCAATTCGCATTCCTAAAAGTCTCGACAGACGATGCTCAGGGACCTTAATGGCAATTTTGGAGGCCCACTGTTGTTCCGAGGATGGATGCAGGGTGACCTCGAATCGTCAGACTTCATAAAGTGGTCCAGCCAATATCACGCCCCATTCTAGACTTTCCCTGTATCATGAAGTCTGGCGTAATATTACCGCTCTGCCTGGCACTTGTCCCTAATCCGTTCCCTCCAGGTTAGTCCCTGTGTATACGTTACATTCACTGACTCTCGGCAGCATCACCAAGTGTAAAACTAAAAATCCTGTGAATTACTCCAGATATTACCAGCGGACGGCCATGGAGGGACCAGTCTCTCCAGAACTGGTTCGTTAACCGGGTTAATAATGTGGGGTCGTCGGTCGGTGGCTACTGGTGTAGCAGACTGGGGGAATAGCGGTTTCTGGCGTAGGTAAGCGCACCCGCCTCCTACAGGGCCAGCCAGCCGCCACACCCTATATTGGCGACACACTGGATCGTCAAAATTCAAAGTTCTTCAGGCCCAGCGATGCCATCTGACGGACCCATATTTCCAGAACGTCTAACTCACGTATAGAATATAATCCTCATCAGTTTTATAGAAGTGTAATTCTACAATCACAGTAATATCTTTACGATACAAATGATGATTTGAAAGTGTGAATCAGAGAAAGACAAGAGTTATGTTTACGAGAATATACATATATCATTTGGATATTTTTTAGTCATATCGACATTCATTCAGACCATGTCTGTTTTTCATGCTTTTCAAGTCTGTCTGTGAAACTTTTGCGAACCTGTGAGAATTGTGAATAACCAAATCATGGAAACGTACAAGCAATATATACGAAGGGAGAGCTTTAGTGGTTAAAAGGGTCTTGAACGGTACAAGAACATTTTTCCCGATTGCTGGTTATGATGTGATACTGACGGCCTTAACGACCCTCCTGGTAGTTGATAGGTCTAAAGCCCAAGTAACTAATTAACAATGAAAATGCATCTAAATGTTTCTTACATCGAAGTGGTCAAGTTAAGCAAGTTTGTTACATCAGGTTAGGGTAAGTTAGTGGACAGAAACCTAATAAACCATAATTTTACCTCCAAAATAACTCAGACCTGAATTTAAATCTTATGTTCTGGTACCTTAACAGTCAATAACTAGTACCAGACATACTACAGTGTAAACTTACCTTGAGTTGGTGGGAGCATAACCTGCACAGCTACAGGTATCACTTGATACAAGGTTCCTCTGGTGATTTAAACAGAAACATGGTAAATGACCAGAAAATATGTGAATTAGAAGTAAGTAGAACTAGTATGTCTTACCTTGGCTATCTTGAGTGTGCTGGTGTACACAGGAGAGCAGAGACCACACAGGGAACTTTCTATTCTAACTCGACCACAAGACTGACTGACCAACCACCAGGCACCAACTACCAGTTCATATGCTCCCGCGTACTGTGACACAACGTTTGGTTACGTCATGGCACTGGATTTAGCACACTTTAATTATTCTGTGTTCTCTCGGCTCTATTCTGCTGATCTCATGTTGATTGTAATTACAAAAAGAGAAAAAATTCTTTGATATGTCACATAAAATCAAGTTCTATAAATGGAATCATCATCTATTACTGGTTGAGGAAATATCATCGCAAAGTTATTTTGACAAATGCCTTCACTACACAAGCAAGGAATGAAAATTCTAATAAAAAAGAACATGTTCTGAAGCCTTTTACAAAGTCGGTTCAAATGGCTACTCAAAGAAAGTTTTCACCTTCATCAGTTTGCAAAGGATTCATTACATTTGTTTGGAGACTCCATGCCAATGCCTTACTGTATATGTAGGATTTAGATTGGACTACGACAAACTGTAGAGTTATGTTTGTTTCTTGGGCGATACTCAGTTCAGTAGCTACTGTCAGTAATGTTGTAGACATTCTTGATCAAGAAAAGGATGAATATTTGAAATGCTTACACGCAATTGTTAGATTTTTATTACATTTAGAACTTCTATGTTTATGCAATAGCGTTAGAGACGATGATTGTAAATAACAAAGATGAATGTTCATTAATGTTTCACAAAGACAAATTTTACATAGACAAATATAATTCCCGAGGATAGAGAAGCGTACTATCCAAACTCGTCCTGCATAACACAAAAGGCCACTTAGAGAAACAAAAGTAAGGGGATGGATATTCGTTTCACCTGTATTATCACTTTCTTAAAATAAGAAGCAAAAAGAAGATCTTTCTTAAAAGGCTTAGTTCTTTGATGCTACCTTAATGGGATGAGGAAGGCAAAAACATATAGCAGAAAAAAATTGAAATCAGCAAACATATCTTTAAAACACACACGTCTAATATGCAAAAGTTTTCCAAAGCAATTTCAATTATTCTAATATGCTGTACCCTGAACTGATAACAGGGTGTACATCCTCAACTATATAAATATTAGAAATAGAAAATACTGTTCCTCAAAACCAATCTAGCATTTCAATGTTTATTTGAAGTAATATGTACAAAACTTCCCTCTATTACACAAAAAAATTATGGAATTCAAAGCAAAAAATCTAAGGAAAGTCTTACAGTCAGATTAAGATGAAGCTTATGACGTTTGACAAGAATATGATTGCAAGGATTATACCACAACTGAACATTATTACTAATCCTAATTCATTCCTGTTCCTATCTTAAAGATTAACTAAATTCACTCTGAGAGATCCCATCAAAGCAGAAATTTCTTAAGTGTTAGTGAAACAGAGACCTGTTTCCACAATCTAAGTTCAAGATGGGGTGATGTCCTGTTATGAACAAAGGTCTAATTTGGTCTTGGGCCTTAAAATGACAAGAGTGACTAGCTGCCTCTATAACAGCACAAACAAACTTTACACACATCAGGCCCCAAAACTACACCTAAGCCTCTTAGGCTGTGAATGAAAAACGGTATCCTAGTCCTGTAATCAAAGAGATTTTCATAGTCACTACATAAACATTTAATCCTGAACTTATCATATACCACATTTTCATGCAAGTTACTGACAA
>JAUUDW010291228.1:0-11636 GCA_032361385.1 Panulirus guttatus | reverse complement strand
TGTACCATTATCTCTAAAATATGAGTTCCATGCAAAATTTTCCTTTTTATTTACCAGAGTTGATATATACAAATGCATGAATTAAAGCTAAAAATCAATGTAAAACACTAGTAATCATCACAACAAAAGTATACTGCTCTGATTATTATTGCTCTCCTGAAAAAAATGCCAATGAACAGAATGAGTTATGGTAAAATCTGAGAGCATATTGTATACTAGCATAATTACTTAGTTAAATGAAAGCGCTGTACTACAGTACATAGTAGCATCATTATTGGTTTGGGTTTGAGTACAAAAGTAATAAGATTGTCTACTATACACTGATTATGTTCCTCACTTGCCTGTAGAAGCCAGTTTTGGAAAGCAGCAACATCAGGAGAGTGGATCTTGAACCACATTTACAGACCACTGACATTAGTTAATCCCTACCATAAGCCTGCCATTTCACCAGTAAGCCATAAGCAGTTCCACTTCATATTTCACTATCTGCTGCAGACCTAATAATAAAGGCACATATTTTGAATTCAGCTAATACTGACAAACCACAGGGTTTACATTTCTATAAATTCTTTTAACCTCAATCTTGTCGAAGGTTACATGAATGTTTGCTGATGAGATAATATGTAACAGGATTTACATACTATCCCATGAAGAAGTCACCACTTATGAACTTATTAGTTAAAATGACAAATCATGTCACTTGTAACTGTTCATAGCTGTAATACTCAATCTACACAATGCAGTACATGATTAACAACAGAAACACCTTAACAGAAAAAGGTGGTTAAGAGTTCACCAATACCTGAACTTGTTCAGGAGTTATCATAACAGCATGTATATCCTACAGCATTTGTGGTAATCTTAGCAAATCACTTATAAAAAAACTAATTATTGTCACAAGTTTAAGTAAAACTTCCATAATTTTATCAGAATATGATTCCTTGAGATGTAATGGTCTGAGCTTGATTTATTACTAATCTGATTAAATCTGGATAACTGTTAACAAATTTTCTCAGTTTTCTGGGATATTTAATGCTCATACCAATAAATCACAATGGCAGGAAAAAGAATCTAACAAAAATATTAAAAACTGCTGTATCTCTTCTAAAATAAATTTATTTCTTCTTAATTCACTGTGTATCTAACATGTCAAAAACTTAAACGAGCAGTATCTGAAGCCATTAAAAAATATTGTGATAATCACTTCCAGCAACTGAAATAATAACCAGTGATGAGCTTTATTGACGAAATAATAGGTATATAATATACAACAGGGTCAGCCATCTATATGTGAGAAACTGCCTATCATCCTAATAATTCATATGCAAAACAACAAGACTGATAATTTTCAAATACCAATTTTATATTCATACACCAGTTTCTCTTCTAAGTGGTGAGAGTTGAAGCCCTTTGCGGAGCATAACTGATTCCAAATCTCTGTCTTCCTCCATATATCTGAAAATTAGAATGTGTCAGCCATATAAATATGTTAAAAATATTAAAATTCTAAGCCAATATTGCATAATTAAATTAAATAATTACCCACTTCCATTACTTAACTAATCTATGCTCTGAAATCAAAATACCGTGAATATTTTCTTTTTAATATCAGCACTGTAATTCTACTCTACAGCTGACTTTTTTCATAACAACTTACCATTAATGTTATAAGACAAATAGTGAAATATTAACAAGAGTATGAGACGTGTTGAGATTAGATATTAGTTCAGCTATAAAGCCTTAAAACATCCAATTTTAAGTCTTTCCATCACATAATCTAACTTATAAGAAAGCATCATAATAGTAAAAGGAATAGTATTCCTTTTATTAATATGATGCTTTCTTATATGTTAGATTATGTGATGGAACGACTTAAAAAGCTGAATAGTCCAATCATCCCAAGTCATTAATGGGGGAAATAAAAAAAAAGTCAAAAGGATGATTTCTTGCATGCAGATACTTATACCAAATGATCACTTGCATCCAAAATTCATATATCTTCTAAGCTTAATTTATCAGTATCTTTTGTTCAACATCCTAACATTATAATGTACGTTATGTGAAGGGCATGATTCAAGCATCTGCTTCCTTCTAACTCATTCCTCTAGCCATCATCATATCATCAAAGACACTGGCTGAAAAATTTATGACAGACCACCATTGACTAATTACTCAATCCTCCTCCAGAGTCCTATAACTTGTAATATACATAAAGAAAAGACTTGGAAAATAGAGGAGCTCTGACAGACTGATCACTTGCTCTTACCCTACAAGATTTATTTTTTTTCACCCGCTCACTCACTTTTTCCTCAGTTCAATGTTCTACTCTTTTCTAGTGACCTATTACATTATTTTTTTTTCAACTTCTAAAGACAATTTCTGTAATACAGCATGAAGTCTTCGTACACTTTGCTTTAGCCCACTGTCTCTAGTTAACAAGTCCAATTTTATTCTAAAATGCACATCTATGTCCTATCAAATGTTTCGAGTACCTCAAAAACTTGTCCATCATCATAGAGCCTTTGCTTCTACAGAAAACAGTTTCAGTTCATTTAACATTTCTCTAAATGGCTTACTTTTTTTTTGTGGTTGTTGTTGTCTTTTAATGGATTATCCATGTCTTCTAAACAATCTGAAGAAAAGAATTCCTATGAAAACTCAAGATGTGATCTTATTTATAAGTTATATAAGGTCAGTACTGTCTTCATATTCTTTATGAAAGTTTCTTGCAATCAACTGTAAGTTTGCTTTCTGAGGTGCAGCTATACTATTTAGTAAATTTCATAAGGTTTCTGATTATAAACCCAAGGTCCCTCTCTTCCAGGACCTTTTAGTTGTTTTCCTATCTATCTATATCTCTGATGCCTGTTCCCTCTGGGAACTCCCTCAAGGGGGTGGCCACGGCAAAAGAGTCTCCATAACTGGTGAAACTCCAGTGCTGCTTCTAAGCATTTAGTGCCTCACCCTCTAAAGGCCACTGGCAGAGGGCAACTCTACCACAGTGTTTCCAGAGACTCCTACCTTATGTTTCTACCAACTACTTTTTCTACCTAATGTGTCTACTAATGTTCCTGCCTAATGTTCCAACCCATTACTTCAACCTAATGCTCCTGCTTAATATTCCAATCTACTGCTTTTACCTAATGCTCCTGCCTAATATTCCTAACTACTACTACTATCATATTGCTCCTACCATTTTGCCACATGGCAGGGCTAGTGCAAAACACTCAGTGCAGGAAAATCTAGAGTTACAAAGAATGAGTTGTATGAGTTAAGTGGTGTCATGTGTTGTGTGAGACAAGGAGAGATTTTATGTTTGTGAACAAAATGCCAGCAGTCCATGTGTGGGTGAGGCAGAAAGAAAAGACAGCTACCTGGGTTAGAGGAGTGCAACTTGACAACTACTGCAGTGCTGACTCATGGCTAACTCTCCTGGTACTCATGTAAGTAGTACCGGTAACATATCTTCCAAGTCAGAACTACCTACCAACCAATACCTAGGTAGTAGTTGGTAGTGCTTTCCCAAACATCTAAAATATACATATTACTTAACATCTGTCTATTCTACATTTTTTTACCATTCCTTGACCATGAAACAGCTCCCATTATCAGCTGATGATTATATAAAGAATTCTCCCAACATCACATGAAAATTTTTTCCTTGCCCCTATTCAAATATTTAGCTGAGTTGCTGTACCATTATCAACCAACAAAGGTCCCTTCCATCACCAGGACAGTGATGGAAAAAGTTCTGGTCACCTTAGTACCCGTACAAACACCAATACAGGGATATAGCCATCGACCTGCACCTAAGACAAACAAGATTACCTTGCAAAAAATGTGTAAATTTTTGGATAATGTAAGTGATGAGGAGAATTTCTTATAGGTATCAGTTGAAGAATGGGAAAAAAGAATAACAGTTAAATGTGATAAAATAAATGACTTGGAAAGTGATTATTCAAGATTATGTTTCGAGCAGGGATGCCATCACAGAATGTTATTCCACCACCCTCAGCTTGGCCTGGGTTCATATGAAAGAAATTGTGTAACAACTTTGCTGAATATTCTTTTTCTGTAAATCCTGGGATGATGATGGAATGTAAAAGCAGGTGATTAGTAATGAGCAAAATACTGAACTTCCAAAGAAAAAACACCTCCATTATCCTCATACATGCCAGCCAATTTCCTTCACACCCATTTTCACTGCACATAGTGAAATATTACTGCTGATGTATGAAATATGATTAGAATGTGAACTCAAATCTAACAAAAAACAAAATCTTCAATACATATAGTGTAATATTACCATATACATACATGTTAACCAGGAATGCTATGCCTGAGTATGAAACAAAAGTAGATTGTGAAACCAAGTTGAAAAAGACACAAACTCTTCCCAACCTCACTTAATATTCTAAGCCATCAGAGAGTTCCATTTTTCATCATTCTTTTTGAACATGTTAATAAAATGATTTTGAACAGCAGCATCATGACCTCTCAATCCAAGAGATTTAATTCTAAATCTAATGCCAAGCAGTTTTAGCAAATATTATCTGCAAGCTGCAGAGAAGATTTTTCTTTTTTACATCATACACATGGCAGTATGTTAACCCTCTTGGCCTGGAAGGTTTACACCCCAGGAAGATCGGGGAATGGTGAAGAGAAATTGATTATTTCAAGGACCTTCTGCTGGGAACAGCTTTTTAGATTCGACAGATGAGTGTGCAGCCTCATCCAGGATTAGAAGATCAGCTCTCATGGCTAACAGACTTGAGAGCCCAAGCTGGCAAGCTGAGGGCTTACATTGTAATCCATATTAGTTTTCTGGTTCTTTATGGATCTGTAAGTTCTGGTACCTGTTTGGTAAATATGTCTGAGATAAGGTTCTACCATCTAATGGTGGGATTTGTTAACATAATAGTCTGGTAATCATAATCTGATGAGGACTGGTCATTTGCAGTTGTTCTGGAGTCAAAATACCACAATTTTTAGGCTTACCCTATAACTGAGAGACAGAAATGGTGCATGAACATGACATTACAATCAAGTAGTAGTACCCTCAGCTCATCTTCAGGAATGACTCTATGTTCAAAACTCATTCTTCAAGATAATTCTTTTATTCTTTCCCTTCATTGATAGGCAAATATAGTTCTCAAGACAGATAGATAAATAGCTGTCACATATGTTAACTATGCCCCCATATTCCTTCACTAAGCAGTGAACTAGGCCCATACAAAGCTGTTTAATAATCACCTTCCTTAGTACTTTCTCATTTTTAAATGCCAATCTTACATTTCAATAAGAAAAATACTCTAATTTTTCTTTAGTGCACATATGAAAACAAATAATGAAACCAATATCAGTCTGTAAGAGTTAAAGTGTGATGACAATTCGTCCACATCATGTTTCATAATACTATTAACAATGTCAGATAATATCTCATATCCTACTTTTGTGGCATCATCACATTTAGAATTAATTTGTTAGACCTAATTCAAGATCATTTTTGTACATCATAAAAAGAATTTGACCCAGGACATAGGCCTATAGTAGTAGTATCATATAAAAGTCTGCATATTTATCAGTTTAATATTATTACCTTTTTAATACATGTCTTTTATCCATCTACATTTTTCAATAACAAAGCCAATAGTTTTTATTTTGGATATCTTTTGTGTAGAACTTTCTGAAAAGATTTTTGGATATCTCCAAACATGTCATGATATACTGCCTTTTGTAATCCACATGTTGTAAATAGTAAAAAACTTCAGTACCAGGGTTAGGCAATATCTATTGCTATATAAGCTATATTGACTATGCTATTAGTTTCTTTTCTTCTTAAATATCTGGAATCTTACCTCATGCAAGTTTCTACTATTTCCCTCAAGTACCAAAGTAAACCTGACTTGATGCCAATTCCAAAGATATTTCTTATCACCTCTTATATACTAACTTAACATCTGCAAGCATCCAGTCCTCCAGCACTTGCCCATCTAATGATGACATGATGAATAATTCAAATCGCAGAAAAGCAATCTCCAGACACTTCTTTCAAACCACATGATGGCTGGTTATGTTGGGGTCTTGTCCCCCCCCCCCTTTTTTTTTTTAAGCTGAGGCCCTAATCAAGGCCATCCCCTTAACACTAAATATATAAATATACCCTAGCCTGAGCCAGGTACCCATTTTATCAACCAAGCCCTAGGGGTGGATGAACAGCTGGGCTGACTGTGGACCGATTGCCACAACCATGATTCGGACCTATGCGCTCAATCCTGGGCAGCCCTTGAATGCGCCACGGTCAGGAACGCTAACTGCTATACTACGAAAATTCAGATATACTGTCTGATCTTCTCTTGTTAATTTCCTTGAGTACTCCCTGTGTGTCGTAAAAAGTGACTAAAAGAGGAGGGAGCAGGGGGCTGGAAATCCTCCCCCTCCTGTTTTTACTTTTCCAAAAGAAGGAAGAGAGAAGGGGGCCAAGTGACGATTTTCCCTCTAAGGCTCAGTCCTCTGTTCTTAATGCTACCTTGCTCACGCGGGAAATGGCGAATATGCAGGGGGGGTTATGCACTCATGACATAGATGAAATGTCCCCAACTATATAAACTGATCTAAATGCTTTATTCAGTGCTTAAACACTCACTCTGTTGTAAATGAGGACCCAACATTTGTCCACTGTATTTCTTTATCACTTTTTCTCTCTCCTTTTTCCACCAAATTTCTTCAGCTTTTTCTAATACCTTAAATTTTTTCTCCAATTTCTGTTTGATCATGGTGCAAACTTTTATAATTATTCTATCTAAGATAAACTATTTTCCTATAACTAAACAAAAAACTGATCATGTGCAAACTGACCAAAACTATGGTGTGCTCTGAGGATACTACATTGAATCATTACAAAGAAACAATTGTTGGTTTACGCTATTCTTCCTATCATCCAGTAAAATTTTGATCCTTGTTCAGTTAGATGCATAACAATCCTTTTCTGGATCAGAAAGTCAATGAGTAATGGGCCAACCTTTTTTCTGTTGTCTTGTGCTGTTCTGCAATAGCCACTACTAGCTGCTGTCTTGTTTTCCTCCCTCTGTGTCAATTCCACCAAGCACTCTGTAGTTAGTTCTTCCACATGTGACCTCCAGCACTTTGTCATACTCGCTTCTAAATCATCAAAGCTGATATTGTGTTCTTTTTACTTTTTTACCTTTAAATTTGTAAAATTCATTGGGGTTCCTAATAACATTTTTTTTATATATTCTTATAAACTTGATTTTGTGGAATCTGTAAAGCACTAAAACCTCACAGTTATTCAACACTTTCTGTCATGAAAAAGATATCTATAGACTTTAAACTATGTACACAAAATTATTTACCATTTAACTTGAATTCTTCTTCTATTACTACATTTCTGTTGAACATCATCATACAGTAAATGAAACAATCTTCCAAAATAAAAGGGCCTTTACGTTTCTCATTTTTTCCCACCAAATTTTTGTTTCTAGAACCTAGGATTTTTCTCCAATTTTCCATTTGATCATGATGCATATTGATATAGTTAGCTTATCTTAAATAAGCTAGTCACCTTTCACAACAAAGAACTGTTATGTACAAAGTGTGGAGTACACTTGAAGGCTTACTATAAATATGATGGGCACTGTGGGTACCACAATGAATCATTACAATGAAACACTTGATGGTTTACAACTCTCTTCCCATCATGCTGTAAAATCTGCTCTCTCTTTCAAACCCATATTAATCCTTTTCTGGATTTGCAGGTTAATGAGTAGTGAACCGAACTCTTTCCTGTCAATTTATGCTGTACTGTAGTAACAACTACTTGCTGCTATGCCTCCTCTTCCTCCCTCTGTGTCAGCTCCACCAAGGCCTCAGTGACTCAGTCAGTGTCCCCAAGAACTGTCTAACTCCTGTATATTTCTAAAGGCAATACATAGCTATTGGCACAAGCATATGATGCTCTCAGGGTGAAATCATTGTACATCTGGTCACTGAGACTAGTATTTCAAATGGTGTGAGCATCAGCAATCTACCTCAGTGCACCTCAAGCTACCTTGAAGGTAGGATGCTCTTCATTAACTCTTTCAGGCAGTCACTTCATTTTGGGATTGTTGCTTCTGGCATTGTATTTCTCTCACCTGTACTTTAAAATGGTCGGCTCTTACTTTTCTAAGGTAATATGGGTACACATAAGGTTTCTTCATGCAAAGGGTGCTCAGACCACGCAATCAGGCGGCTGCTTCCAAAGACACCTTACCAGTGCTTCGCCTCATACAGGAGATCAAGACCCTATGAACCCATAACATGAATCTAGAATACTTCAGGAACTTTGCTAATTACATGACCAGACTTTCTTTTTTCCTTTATACATTGGACTCAATTTCACATCAAGGCTGGGACTTGAAATATATAGGGGATTATGAAAGGGAAAAATATAGTAATCAAGGCCAAAGGAGATATGACAAAGTCCTGAAATGTTATGACAAAGTCCTAAAATGTTAAGTGTGATATTGCCTTTGAAATGTATGGGGACGGGGAAAAGTTTTTTTGCTGACACTGTAGCGTGTTACATTAGCTTCTAAACCATCAAACCAGATATTTCAGCCAAGGCTGACTATGTGTTACTTGCAAAATCAGTATTTAACCTCTGAGGTCATGCATAGATGCTCTCCTTCAATACTCCATGTTTGAGTTCAGTCCACATGCACCTGACATCTTTAACTGCAAGAAGGATGCGGCATTTTCACTAGAAATTTACAGCTGATGGCTAGTTTGATCTGTCAGTAGCATCAAATGACCTAAATTGGGAGTGTCTTTCAGAGTCACTAGCTGGATTATAGTGGTGTTGCTACATGGTATAAACACAAAATTAAGCGAGGGCCATTTAAGTGCATAAGTTGTCCTAGAGAATTATCTTCAAGTATCTCCAGTGTCTAATGCATTAGTACTACCAAAAACAAAAAGTAAAAATCTTTGAGCCTTGTTTGTATACTACACTAATCAAAGAAAATAATGAGAACTCAATAAATAACAAAACACTAACACATTTCAAAAGAAGAAGACAGTTTTTACACTTTTCTTAAAATGTTAATAACAGTATAAGCTTGTTAAATTACTAAAAAAAAATGCATAAAATGTGATTATGAAAAGCAAAGATACATTAGAAAATGCTTCAGTTGTGGAAATTGCAGTGAATCACAGTTAAGATATAGACAAAAGCACTAATTCTATCTAAAATTAAAATAAAAATCTTTAAGCCTTAT
Organism: Panulirus guttatus; assembly: GCA_032361385.1. Lineage (NCBI taxonomy): Eukaryota > Metazoa > Arthropoda > Malacostraca > Decapoda > Palinuridae > Panulirus > Panulirus guttatus. The sequence continues at coordinate 2,358 of JAUUDW010291228.1, read as the reverse complement.
TTAATTACAAATAAGATGAAAGTAAGTAAAACTTGTTAAACAGCAATACATTATTAATATGCATTTTGAAAGAAGACATGTATTTCATGCTTGTCAAAGAGTGATCTGAAAAAGCTTGTGAAATTAACAAGAAAAAGATTAAATAAAATATGTTTAACAAACAATTCAGAACTGATACTGAAGAAAAAAATTTACTTGTGGGCACTGCAATCAGTCATGGGAAATGTGGCTGATCAGTTTCAGTTAACACATGGTACTTTTCATAATTCCCTACTGGTCCTGTACATAGGGAGTTGTACACTTGTTAGGCCCCATCTCTTGTACATTCTCTATTATACTTATTACCTTTCATTCCATTCATCCATCACTATTATACTACAAAAGTACTTTTTTACATCTTTTTTAACAAGCTTCTTGCTTAGTTTCATGTTCTTTCCAACAAGCTTCTTGCTTAATTTGATGTTCTTTCCTCTGGTTTCTCTTTCCTTGCATCTCTCAAAGAACTATTAACTGAATACATAATAAATGCTTTAAAAACTTACATGAGGTTGTGATCAGGTCACCCTTCACTCCTCTCTCTTCGATGGTGGGTAAATTCAAAGCCTTTGGCCCTTCCCTGCAATTCAGCTCTCTTAACTGTGGTACCATCTTTGTTGCCTTCCACTGAACTTTCTATCTGCTCTTTGTGCTTTTTCAGGTGTGGAGACAAAACATGAGAAGCATCTTCTGACTGTGGCCTTATGTAGGATATGAATAGCTTTCTGTAACTTACTTATCCATTTATATCTATATCTCTGATGCCTGTTCCCTTCAGGAACTCCCTTAAGGAGGTGGCCATGGCAATAGAGTCTCCATAACAAGTGAACTCCAGTGCTGCTTCTTAGCCTTTGGTGCCTGACCCTTAACAGGCCACTGGCAGAGGGCCAGTCTAGTGAAGTGTTTGTTGAGGCTCCTACTTAATGTTCCTACTGACTACTTCTACTTAATGTTCCTACCTACTACTTCTACCTAATGTTTCTACCTAATAGTCCATCCTAAATGTTCCTCACTTCTACTTCAATCTATTGCTCCTACCATTTTGCCAAGGGGCAGGGCTAGCACATAGCACTCACCACAAGAAATTTAGAGTTACAAAGAATGTGCTGTGAGAGTCAAGTGTTGTGTGTGACAAGGAGAGTTATTCTGTATGTTTGTGGACAGAATGCCAGCAGTCCATGTGTAGGTGAGGCAGAAAGAAAAGACAGCTACCTGGGTCAGAGGAGTGCAACTTGATAACCAATGAAGTGCTGGCTCACTATGTAGCTATTACTGACCCCCCTGATACCCAGCTGGGTAGTAATGATAATATACCTCCCTAGTCATTGGCTGCCTACCAACTACTACCAACCAAACTTATTTCATTTATATGTTATACTTGATCGCTATTTCCCGCGTCAGCGAGGTATCACCAGGAAACAGATGAAGAAAGACCCATCCACTCATATACACACACACATATATATATATACACGCACATATATGCACAATACATACATATACATACCAACATATACATATATACATACATACACATGCGTATACACATGTCCATAATAATACTCGCTTGCCTCCATCCATTCCTGACGCCACTCCGCCCCACAGGAAATAGCATCACCACCCCATGTCAGCAAGGTAATGCCAGGAAACAGACGAAAAAGGTCACATTTGCTCACACTCAGTCTCTAGCTGTCATGTGTAATGCACCAAAACCACAGCTTACTTACTTATCCATATACTTGAAAGCTATTCCAAAATTTGCCAGAATACAGTTTGTCTCCTTTACTACTTTCCTAATCTGGGACTCTGGTAACAGGTTAGGAACAAAGTCAACTCCCGAGTCCATCTTGCACACACAATCTTGAAGATATTTCCTGCTAGAAAATTATCATATTAAGGCCTCCTTTCACTATCCCATCCTCATTATCTTACATTTGGAGTCTGTCTAAGTCCCCATGTAAGTACACACAATCCTACCGGCTTTTCAGTTCCCTCAAGACTTTTGCATCATCCGCAAACATATTAATGTAGGAGCCCATATCTTTTGGCAATTCATTCACGTTGTTCAAGATGAGTAATGGTCCCAAAACTGAACCCTGGAACACTCCATTGGTGACCTCCACCCATTTAAAGAAAGCTCCTCTAACATTTCTTTCTTGTTCCCTTTCATGAAGATAATTCACTTTTCATCAAAGGAGCATTATCCTTATTCCTGCCTCATGACCCAGCTCTATGATCAGCTTCCCATGTCTTTCCCAATAACTATGACCTGGCTCATTTTAAGAAACAGGTTTTTCACTTTCTCAAAAATTTGTAAATACT
>JAUUDW010291227.1:0-21439 GCA_032361385.1 Panulirus guttatus | reverse complement strand
ACTCAAAACTCATTTTTTTCAGTTTAAGTTTATTTTTAAAACATTTTTGTAATTTCTTTAACTGAAATGGAAGTGATTGTAATAATCTTTCTCTGACTTTCTCATAGAACTTTATCATGGCTGGCATCTCTTGCAAAATGATAATGATGTTACGACTGTAATGTTTTTTAACATACAGTTTTCTAAGAACTCATTCAGGAAAAATGCCACCTATTTTTTCTTGCAGGCACAGCAAGGGTCAAGCCCACGAAGAACTGTGAGTGAGATGTTTTTGGGTCTTTATCCATATGTCTTTGTATTTTTTAGAAAATAACTTTAGTTATGTCATTTGTATAATGTGTGAAGTATGTGAAAGCTACAGTGTACATAATATTTGTATACAATCCTTTGTCAGTGTTTTATATGTAGTTGTCAGTTAGTCTTATATAATAATGAAACATATATAAGCTTCTTTTTAGGTTGGTTTAAGTGGTAGTTATTTTATTATTAGCTGAATGACTTTATGATGAAGACAGTCTATGCTGTCCCACAGCCCACCCCAACAACAATAGAAGCCCACCCACCTGCAGTGGAACCATCAGAAGCCCCATTAACAGAAGGTGATGAGGTAAGTTTTGCAATCACTTTTCAGACTATTAAAACCATATAGCAGTATTTTCTGATTATTAGTGCATTAGAATAATTGAGTGATTGACAGTTAGGGCCATCACTTATTTTGTATGATGTACGGCATGTATATTGATTTTGAGTGTTATAATGCTTATCATTTAATCCTTTGTTATACTACCTTTGTTTTGCACCATGATAGTCTGTATTAAACTTTCACTTACGTTAAGTATGTCATACCACTGAGTGTCTTCCCTTTATGAACAAGTGGGAGGTACACTGCCATGTACAATGTACTCAAAGTATTTGTCACTCAGGCATGAAAAAGTTGTTTCTTTTCCTGATTTTATGCCTTTGTTTGATGAGGTAAAATGAGTACCCATTAGATTTGATTATTGTTTAGACAGAAATACTGTAACTCAATATGCTTTCATCAGACTTGATGTTTGTTTTTGTGTTAATACAACATTACTCTTGATCAGTATAGTACTATAAAGATCCTTCCGTTAGTGCCAAGATTTTTAGGAGTGTTCTTCCCTTTGGCAAACTATCTTTGTGGATGGTAACCTCAGAATATTCATATTAATCACATCTTAGGTAATCATTGTTCCAGATCCAACACCAGAATAATGATAGTTACAAAATTATGTAGCAGAAATAACACTGAAGCACAATGCAAACTGGGCAAGGCATAGCAAAAAGGGATGTACAGCCATTGTGATTTATGAAAGGGGTTATGATATATATTGTTATTATGAGAGGTGTTATGTTACTACACAGTGATTGGTTTAGATGCCTTTTCATGCTGTGATCACTTGAAATTTGCTTAATCAAGATACTTTATGGCCCCAACTATTTTTATACTGTTAAGTGAAATGTAATACAAAAACCGTGAAATGAGTAGTACTTACATACATATTTTGTGGAAAGGGGTCACAGTCTCTGAGGGACCATGGTTTTGTATGGATGCAAGATGTAGGCTCAAGATGGCAGTGTTTGGAAGAGGGTCAATGCGTTGAAAATGAAATGTTTGAGGACAGTATGTGTTGTGACTAGGGTCCATAGAATAAGAAGTGATTGAGTAAGAAAGAGTTGTGGTATTAAGAGAAGTATAAATGAGGGAGCTGAATAGGGTGTACTGAAAAAGGTTTAGACATATGGAGAGAATGACTAAGAGGGTATACATGTCAGCATTTGAAGGAACAAGGAAAAAGGGGAAACCAAGGAGGAGATGGACATAACCAAAGCTGTTATTCCTTGGGTAGTCAACCCCTTCTAATGCCTCCCACCTTGTCTGTCATCCCATCTATGGTAACCCTCAAGTTAGGTTAGGGTAACCCCTCCCTAAAATTTAGTTTTCATTACCACAGGAAGTCATGTGCTATGTATTTAAGTGCAGTCAATAATGCTTAAGGCCTGGATAAATGTTTCTCTGGTTGTCATCCTTATTTTACAAGATATCCACTCCTCACCATCATCGCAGAGAGAAATAGAATTGCTTTTGTATCCTGTAGACTAAGAATAAAAAGGTAGGTTTATTCATTGATGTAATCCATTAGAGAATGCTGTAAAGAAACACACAACAGGTGTCTCATCATCACATGTGAAATTATCAGTTATCTTTATTCATCAGACATCAGAGGAAGAGAAGATAGACTTTGTCAAGATTGTGTCAGACATGGGGAGTGAGGATCTACAGATACAACTGCAGGCCACACTCAAGGCACGTCAGCTTCTTTCACAAGGGAACATTTCTTTTATAAATGACTTCTTGGAAGCAGACATTTTAACCCCTGCCTTGGCCAACTTGCAGAAGGAGGAGTAAGTGGTCTGTCACTCCTAGTTCAAATATTTGAGTTTCCTTTTTGCCAGTACTCACCTTTCATTATCACTTTAAGTTATAAGTATGGTTGTAGGTATAATAGGATGAAATAATACAGTTTATGGTATAAGCACTTTGTCTTTGGCAAGAGATGAGTTGGGTCTTGGGATAAGACAAGCCTTTCCTTCTTGCAGAGGAATGACCCAGTGAGCTTAGGGTATAAGAGTCCAACACTCAACATGAGGATAGATAAGCCTATCTTGTCTCTTATGAAGGTTAAGCCTTCTCTGCTGTACATACTGTATAGCAATGCCATGGGAATTCATCCTAGCATTCCCTCTTGATCAGTTCCATCAGGCTACAGGCATGATAATGGAGTGATAGATAAGGGATTGAGTAGGGGTGGGGGGAAAGAATATTGGGAAAGGATGAAAAAAATTGCTCACAGGACTCTCTCTGATACTGAAGATAAGGAGAGGATGTCAGGAACTTGGGATATAGGCGTTGATGTGCCATGCGCTTAGTCCTGGCAGGTTTAACTTCAATATCTTGCAATAGAGGATAAAGGTTGAGCACCAGAAATTCCTATGCCATGTGTCTTTCAAGGAGAGGTTCCTGAGATTAGACTATGTTAATGCCACATTATTTGTGGCATGAGCATCAACATTGACAACTTTTTATAAAGATAAAATTGTTATATTTTTAGGGGTTGCAATATTCCTTGCAGATAGTGGTTTGTATCTGTGAGGAGATGAAAATCTTTAGTTTTGCCTAATTATTTGATGAGTTTACTGATTGTACATATTTGGCATTGTACATTTTCAATCTCCAACTTGAAATTTTATGTCTTTATATTTGGATTCTGAATTAGTGTTGCATTTTTGGAAAGATTTAGGATGGTATATCTGCATTTTTATTCAGTATTAATGTTTTCTTTTTGGCATGATTTTAGGATTAAGACACATTATGTCACCCTGTTTAAATCATTTTAGAATTTTAAAAGGGGCTGTTTTTAGATACAGTAAGGATCTTGCTGTGGTTGGTAGGCTGCCACCAACCAGGGAGGTATGTTACCGATGCTACCTGCCTGGGTATTGGGATGGTTAGTGATGGCTGTGTAGTGAGCCAGCACTTCAGTGGTTATCAAGCTGCACTCCTTTGACCCAGGTAGCTGTCTTTTTTCTGCCTTACCCACATGTGGACTGCTGGCATTCTGTCCACAAACATACAATCTCTTGTCACACATAACACTTTACAACATTTAACTCTAGATTGTCCATTGATGAGTGTTGTGTGTAAAGCCCTGCCTTTTGGAACAATGTTAGGAGCAATGCATAGAACTAGTAGGTAAGAATGTTACAGCTGGAGTATTAGGTAGAAACATTAGGTAGACTTAATTAGAAGGAACATTAGCTAGGGCATTAGGTAGAAGTAGTAGGTTGGAACATTAGTAAGGAGTATTAGGTAGACACATGAGGTAGAAGTAGTTGGTAGAAACATTAGGCAGGAACCTCTGAAAACATTGCACTAGAGTTGCTCTCTGCCAGTGCTATTAAAGGCTAGGAAGTGGCACTGGAGTTCAACAGTTATGGAGAATCTTTTTCAGTGGCCACCCCTTTGAGGGAATTCCCAAAGGGAATGAGCATCAAAAATATAGATAGATAGATATAAGATCTTGCTTACTTGATGTCCTGATGCCAGACCATTGAGTAATTACACGTTGCAAAAGAGACTCCCTAGCAAGGTTGGAATGGAGGATATCTGATCTATGAGAACTGAGAATTCGTTTAAGGGACCTAGACAGATGACAGGACTGTACGCTGGCCTTTGAATAGAAAGTGATTTTAGGAGGCTTCTTGGTAAGATGGTTTAGGTCTTTGTTAGAATCCAAATGTGCAGGTAAGGTGCTCCTGAAAGAGCCTGTGTTTGTGCCCTTTTCTTTCTTATGAAAGAATTAGGAAAGGAAATGGAGACATGCCTTCTATGACTAATTTCTTTTCTTAAATGTAAAGAAAGCTTGGAATGCTTTGCATACTAATTGGTATTGTCTAGTGGTGAAACTTATCAACATGTATGAGCTCAACAGCCTGATACATACACTAGTTAGAGTCCTAATCCTACTCTTGACTAAAGCATTCTTAATCTGAATGATATTATAGCATGTCACTCTTTTCATACTTCACATACTAATTTGAAATAAGTTTGTACTCTTTATCCCATTATTACAATATCTGGAAAAAAAAAAATTGTCCATCCCTCTATATTTTCAAAGGTAATACACAGATAAGGTTTATTGTGGGTACGAGCACATAATGCTCTCAGGATGAAATAATTTTACACCTGGTCACTCTGACTAGTGTTTCTAAGGGCATAAGCACTAGCAACCCACCTTAATGTGCCTCAGACAATCTCTAGGTAATGTTGCTTCTAGACACTGTATTTCTTTTACCAGTACTTCAAGATGGCTTGCTTTTACCTTTCTAAGCAAGAGAAGGCCCGAATTCTCACCTGAAAGCAAGAAAATGTGGGTGCCTATGAGATTTCTAGGAGCACTGGGTACTCAGGATGCATGATCAGGCAGCTGCTTGCCAGCACTTTTGGCCTTCCCGACAACACCATCTCATCACTAAAACCTGTCCTTGGATGCCCAAGGAAGACTTCAAGATCTACAGATTACCATCTAAGACAAAAAGCATTGAAGCAACCCCAAATTTCATCTGCTGGCGTCATGAAAAGCCATCCAAAACCGTTAGGAAACATCTCTCAAAGAACAATTCAATATCGCCTACAAATGGACTATCACATTCCCTCCCACAAGCCAGCTGTCAAACTCCTGCTTATGAAGAGAATGAAATGCAAATGACCCACATTTGCATAGAAATACAAGGTTTGTAGTGAGCAACAGTGGAGTAAGGCAGGGGAGGATGAGGAGGCTGGAGGGTGTCAGCCTGTATGACTCTTGTTTTAGTGTGAAGACAGCAAAGCACCCAAATGATGTGATGATCTGAGATCACTTTGGTGGTGCAGTGGGTAGTGGAGGGATGTACTTCTTACCTGAAAACAGTGCAACGAATAGAGAGCAGTACTTTAAGGTGCTAGAGGACCATGTGCTTCCTTTTTATGAGGTTCAAGAGTGTGATCACTTCATGCAAAATAGCGTTCCCTGCCATATGTCTAGAAAAGTGATGAGTTGCTTTGCAGAGAAAAATATTCAACTACTGGGGTGGCCTGGAAACTCCCCAGACTTTAAGCCAATCAAGAACTGCTTGAACAAGTTGCATGTCAATATTGCTTCCTGCAACACCTCATCAGTGCCTTTCCTTATTCAGAATGTCAAACCCTATGGACCCTAAAGATGGACCTAGATTACTTCATAAACCTTGCCAGTTCCATGCCAAGATGTCTGCAGATGGTAATCAAGGCTAAAGGAGAAATTGCAAAATATTGAAATTTAAGAATGAATTAGCCTTTGAAAATATATAGAGAAGACAAGTTATTTTACTGACACCATACACGTAGAGCATCCTTCTGTCAGATATGGATGAATGTAACAAAAATCTTAAGAGACAAGACTCCTTGAGTGTGAAACAGAATGAAAATTTGAAAAGATTGTAATCTTTGAGTATGAAGCAAAAGGAAAATCTGAAGTTAAGAGATTGTAATCCTTGAGTGTAAAGCATAATAAAAGTCTGAAGTTGAGATAGTTTCCCTTGAGTGTGAAGGAAAATAAAAGTCTGAAGTTAAGATAGTACTCTTTGAATGTGAAGCAGAATTAAAGTATGAAGTCAAAAAGAGATAGTACTCCTTTTGTGTGAAGCAAAATTAAAGTTTAAAGTTGAGAAATAGTGCTTCTTGAGTGTGAAGCTCCAACCCCATATACAAAGATAAGTATAGTGCACTATAATTAAAACTCATCTTACATGTAGCATCAATTTTTCATTATATCATGCATTTGATCATGAGCTGAAAGATCTGTTTCCAAAAAATAATACATCATATATCATTAGCTTTCCTTAGATTGCAGCAAGCTTCATTCTTTATGATGCTTTTTTTCTATATACCCGTTCACCATTTTTCATGTTAACAAGGTAGCACCAGGAACAGAAGGAGAAAGGCTGCATTTGTTAATATTCACTCTGGATTTCATATGTAAAGCGCTAAACCAACAGCTTTCCTGTCTGCATTCAGGCACCACAGACCTTTTTGTGATTTCCCCAGCTGCTTCATGTGCCTTGGTTCAGTCCATTGACAGCATGTTGTCACCTGTATGCCACATTCCTCCAACTGACTCAGTCCATTGCCCACCTTTCTCCCTCCTGCATTTCCAGGCCCTGAGTGCTCAGAATCTTTTTCACTCCTTCCTTCCATCTCCAATTTGGTCTCCTCCCTCTTGTTCCTTCCACCTCTGACTTTGTCAACCACTCCTCACTTATACTTTTTGTATGTCCAAACCATTTCAGTACATCATCTTTAGCTCTTTTCATCACACTCTGCTTAATATCACATCTCTTTCCAACTAACTCAGTCAAAGCACCTCACGTCACATAATATCCTCAAACATTTCATTTCCAACACATCCACCCTTCTCTGTACATCCTCATCTGCAGCCCATGTGTCACATCCATACATCATCATTTGGACTACTATACCTTCAAACACCCATTTTTGCCTTTCCAGATAATGAACTCTCTTTCCACATGTGATAAAATAGTTACTGGTAAGATTTTAACTATAGTTTTTTTTTTCATACTTGATTGCTGTTTCTTGTGTTAGCAAAGTAGTGCCAGGAACAGATGAAGAAAGGCTGCATCCGCTCACATTCATTCTTTAGCTGTCTTGGGTAATGCACCGAAACCACAGTTCCCTATTCACATCCAGTTCCCACAGACCTTTTCTTGGTATTGCATACTTATCATGGTTAACATTTCCTCTTAAGATGTCCCAAGTGTATTGTGTCTCCTTTTGAAATAAGAGATGCTGATGTATTCTTTGGTAATGTTTTATTTATACATTTACATTTCACAATAATTTGAAATATTTGGTTTGAAACAGTGGAAATACTTTGAATGGTGATTTGATCGAACTTTGATATAATATCTTTGTTTTTTGTAAATTTTCCTATGTTACCTTTCATTGTAGATGTAAGCATCAGCTTTAGAAATTCATTAGTTTTTTGCAGCATATGTAATATATCTGCTTCTTTTTGCCAGAAGAGCTTTGCTGTACATGTACTTGGTGTAGAAAACTCAACTCTGAATCTGTAGGCTTCATAGAATTATATATGGACCAATAAAGATGCGTTTTTTCATTGTGTAGTGCTGTCAGTAGTGCTTTTAACTCTTGCAAGAAATTATTTAAGTGTTTCTTATATTCAGTGTAATGACTGACCCTCCTCACCAGTATAACTTCATAATCAACCTCTGTCTTACCCATATGGTGCATTGATTGATATACTTCATCAGGGTGATGTTATCAGTGGTCCAGTGCCACCAGATATTTGTTTCACCTCATCCATATCATTTCCTTAGTGATGGTGTAACTCCTGCAATGTTTTGACCAAATCCTGTTTATCCGTATAGTGCCATGATGACACTCCTCTCTACAGTGTCACCCTTCTGTTTGAGACCGCATGGATCATCACCAACATTGCTTCTGGAGATACATCTCAGACACAGGCACTTGCAGGTAATTATGTTGGAATTTCTTTGTTGGTGCTAATGATGGTAGTGGTGATTTTAAAAGACATGGTATTAGCGGTGGCAGAGGTCAAATAGGAGTGCTTATAGTTGTTGTGGGATATTGAAAGTCCACAGATGATTATGGCATTGTCAGAACATGGCAATTTTGTCATCAGAATGTGGTACTGATGAAAAAATATGAGTGAGTTAGTGGTGGTATCTAAAATTGGTGGGAAATACGATGATACCAAAAGGTGGTGTTAATTTCACTAAGTGATGATGATGGTGACAGAAGATTGCATTAATGGTGAAGATGGCGATAGTGTCAAAAACTGATGGTGTTAAGAAAAAAGGTAGCTGTTATGTGGGTGACAGAAAGTGGCAATACTAGTAGGTGGCAATCATGGTGTAAGGTGGTAATGTTGGGGTCTGTTATTAAAAATTGTGGTATATGGTGTTAGGATGGTGATACTGTGGATGGCAGTAGCAGTGAGTTGACAATTGTGATGGTAAAATATGTGGTAGGGATGGTTTTAGTCACAGTTATTTATCAAAAGTTAGCAGAGATAGCAGTGATACCAGAAGATCACTGGAGTTGTAGGTGGCAGGTATCCACCATCCAGGTAAGTACTATCTCTATTTGTAGTACAAATTCTCTCTAAATCAGTAGCTTTAAGTTAGGTAAAGGGGCCTTTTCTCCGCAGACTCGACAAGTTTTCTGGAACATAGGTACCATAAAAGCTTGAACACCATTTGCAGAAGTATTGTCAACAGTTAGTAGGCTCTTTCCTTTTACTGTTTGAACACTCACTCACTTCTCTCTGCCATTCTTAAATATCATTTTTGTATTCACCCTATTTCTCCTTCTTTGTATTTCTTGTTCAATCAGCCCTCCTCCCTACTACTTCTGTAATGATGCAGATATATACCAAATATGGTAAAGGTAATGGTATAAATGAATTTTGTTTTATAACTTGTGTAACATTACTTTCATATCTCACTCATTTTTCACTCTTATATTATCTTATTTTATCACTCATATCTTTCTTCTTTTATGTATCTTTCCATCTTTCTTTCCCTCCCTACTTAACTCATTTCCCTCAAACTTTTTTTATTCCCTTATCTTTCCTGCCATCTCAGCCTTCCATGCTCGTACCTCCCTTTGTCATCCTCCCTCATTTTTTCTCCCTACAGACCAAGGCATTATTGAAGCTATGGTGCAGCTGCTGTATTCAAATGATGCCAAGGTTCAAGAGCAGGTGGTCTGGGCCTTAGGCAACATGGCAGGTGATGGGCCAGAACTAAGGAACAGAGTGGTGGCTGCTGGAGCTGTTAAACCCTTAATGGCTCTCATAACACAGGATAGTCCGGTAACTAGGGCTTGGAAATTACATGCAGCTGAAAGAAATGGGCAATACTGGGTTATTGGCTTTAGGGATCAACAGTGAATGGCAACTGCTGTAATCAGAATATGGTAGTAATTTTGAACCTTAGACTTTTGGAAACTTGGGAACTCTGAAAATTGAAGCTTTTGAACCCCTGCTACTGAGATATGAGAACCCCTGGTAACTGAGGAACAAGAGCAGGGCCTAAGTGTTAACTGTTGGTTATATCATACTGCAGGTAAATTTTGGTAATTCAGCTACTATTAGCTGGAGCTTGCTGGTAACTGAAACTTGGAAGTTGAGGATAACATGGACGGTCTTGAAGCTGAGGCACAGGAGCTTCTGATGGCTTGGAATTACCAGTGACTGGTACTGAAGACCTGCTAAAAACTGAAAATTGTTAGTGTTAATAAGAAACATTTTCATATTGAGTCCTAAATGCTTCTTGTAACTAGTAACAGAAGATGACTAGTTATGAAGACCTGGGAATTACAGATAACTGAAAACTGCAGCCAATTGGAGACTTAGGAATGACTGTTCACTGGGAACATACCTTAATTGGTAGCTAGAACTTGTTCCCCTGATAATGGGAAGCTTACTGGTAAGAGGAACTTAGGTATGACAGATGATTGGAGCTTGAAAGTAAGGATTTGGAACTACTGGGAACATGGCACTGTTGATAACTGGGGCATAGGAACTTTCAGGAACCGTGACTGTTAGTAGCATGGAACTGAGCAGTTTCAGTAAGTGGATAGTGTTAGCAATTAGGGCATAGGAAGTAATGGTAAATGAAAGGTGATGAAAGTGATCTGTAAACTTTCTATGAATTGGGTATGGAAAATACTCATAAATGGGTGCTATTGGTAACTGGGAACTTCTGAAAATTGGAGGCAGCAAGTAATTAAGAAATACAGAGGGGCTATAGCTAGAGAGTTTGCTGGATACTAGGAAAATGATAATTACGGGTAAAAGGGGAAAAGAAAGTATGGGCATGCAGAATATACGAATGATTCGTTACTTTAAACTACTTTTCGTTAAGATAAGAGAACCACAGCAATTAGAATAGCTTCTAAATGGGACTCAGGAAATACCAGTAACTGAGAAGTGTTGATAATTAGGAATAAAAGGCAACTTTTGATAAAGTACAACTACTGGTAAGTGATAACTTTAGACAAGAGGGGCTTGATGTTTAAGAATCTTGCATGTATTCATCTGTATCATTCATTTCTCCTGGCAATCACAAATTATGATGTTCTTCTTATCTTTCCTTCAAGAAGGTAGAGTCTTAGAGTTAAACAATGAAGGTGAAACTAAAATTATACTGTAACCTCACATCAATGTAACAGACATTAAACATATAAGTTGGCAGTGTCTTTTCTGTATGTATGTGCAAAGCAATTAATTTTTGTCAGTATTCAGTATAAAGATACAAGATTGGCAAATGCCCTTTAACCAAATCCTGTCTAGAAAGATTATTTATTGTTAAAAGTTTTACACCTGCTCTTCTCATATTTGGCAGACCTCCCTCCTCAATCATTTATCATGGATGCTATGCAACTTGTTCCGTAGTAAAGGCCTAGAGATGGAAGAGGAGGAAAAAGTGCTTATCCTTCAAGCCATGAAGGAACACCTCCTTACTCGTCAAGACCTTATTGTTATGCTTGGTGAGTGTAGAAGTCCATTTGAATTGTTTGTGTGGGAAATACAGATATATGAGGGTGTGAATTATCGTGCTAATGAGTACTTCCATGCTGTATTTGTGGATATGGGACATGATGATATGGCAGCCACAGTATTTAGTTTTTGCCTTCGAGGATTCACAGCATAGTGCACAAAGGAAGAGTATTGGTGTTTGTGGACATAAGTGATATTAGATATGGTGCCTTTTGTATTTAGCTTCTGATAGGTCATGATGGCTAGGAGCAACATTACTCAGAATGATGTTGTCTGAAAATATAGGTCATAATGAATATAGAAGCTGTTTATCAAAAGCGGTGAGTGTGGGTCATCATGGACATGGTTACCATGATATGTGATTTGTGAATGTGGAACTTTGTTTATAGCCTATGGCAGATCATCAGAGAAGTTCCTTGAGAAAATCCCAAGAACCATAAGATAATGAAGGGAGATTCTATTTGTAATTTCCTGTTTGTTTGTTATGTATTTGTTTATGAAGATGTGGAGAGAGACCAAGGAGGAGGAGAAGGAGGTATTGGGGTCTGAACATTTATGAGGATGAGAGGTGTGCATTGAACAGAAACATCAGTGTATGGAGGATGACAAGCTGTTGATGGGCTGAGCTAGGGCTCAAGAGCAGTTGAAGTAAACCATGGAATACTTGTTGGAGCTCGGTTGTAGATGGTAGACTTTAGTTTTGGTACATTAGACATTAGACATTGGATGTGTACAAATGAAGCTGTTGTTCGTCTATTCCTGATGCTACCTTGCAAAACTTGGAAAAGTAGGAAAAAAAAATTCCACAATTTAAGTTTATGAAAAGTTTAGAGTTTGAGTTTTCTCATGATATAATCTTTAGTGAAATAGATTAGAAAATAACAAACAAAAAAATCTTTAAAAATGTCAGTATTGCATTGGCTACTAGGTAGGCTGTATAGAAAATGGATGAGAGCTTAAGTATGTAAAGTCTATTCTAAGGTGCTTTTAGTTCATAAAAGAACAGTTTGTAGGCCCTTTGGATAAATAGCATTAACTACCTCCCTGATTATGCTAAGTATTCTGGCTAAGTAGTCTTGTGAGTGGTTAGTATCCTGTACTAAGTCAACTCGAGTTCCCTGTACCCTGAAAGATTTTAATCCAAATAAACCCGTTGTGGCAATACAATTTCATTTTCTGTCACTTGACATTTGTAAAGTGAATCAGATTCATATTCCACAAACACTTGGCAATAAATGAAAGAATTTTTGTTGTAGTTGGATTCTGATACCAGTGTGTGGTGTCTGTTGACAGAGAGTGGCCTGGTATTATCTCACTGACTGCATTGGAATCTGAAGAGAAAGTAGGTCTTTTTGTCCCAGCTGAGATGTACCACCATGTGTCACACCTTGCTTCAAAACCAACCATAGTACATCAGACATCTAATTGCATATATGATAGACTTAAATTGTTTTCTGACAGTTTTTCTTGTAAATTATTTTTAGTATTGTGAAAATCATTTTGCATTTAGGATTTTTTTCTATATACCTTATTGTTTCTCCCAGCTTAGCAAGTTAGTTCCAGGAGCAAATGAACAACATCCTCACATACTAGAACCACAGATTAACATCCATAGCCAAGCCCAACTGTTCATTCCATGGTTTACCCAGACACTTTATAAAACTTTTCTGTCTTTTGCATGCTTCTTACACTCCTGAGTTTTCAGGCTCTGATACCGTGAGACCTCCTTAACTCCATCCTTATTTCTCCTTTTTGATCTCCCCCAATGATTTGCTCATTCCACATCAAACTTGTAGATCCTTTTAGTCAGTCTTTGGTCTTTCTTTGCTCATCCTTTCCCTATGTCCAAATAATTTCAGCAAACATTCATCAGCTCTCTCATTCAGACTGTATTTGCTACCACAGCCTCCACTTCCACTGGAATTCCTTGCATGATCAGCACATCTTGCACCATATTTTGTCCTTGCATCTTTCATTTTCAGCATGTCCTTTTTTTCTGCATTCACAGCCCCAGACTCACAATTGTACAACACAGTCAGGACCACTGTATCACCTTTGCTTTAATAAACAATGACTTCTTTCATCTGCTCCTTAATTTGCTCAGAACCATAGCCCCCTTTCCCACCCTTTGACTTACTTTAGTCATCTATGGTACCATTGCTGCCGTGTCAACTTCCAAGTACGTAAAGTGCTGCACTTCCTTCAGGTCCTCCTCATTCAAGTTTACACTCACACTATACAGTTTCACTGTCCTGTTGCACATTATTATCTTAGCTTTCTTCACATATTCTCTCAACTTTTTTTTTTCACGTGTTCTCCTAAACTTTGTCATAAGCTTCTTGGGTGTCTGTCTTCCGCTATCAGAGCCATCTGATCTGTAAACAGCATTGTTCCTAACTAACTGGTTTATATTCTCAGTCTAGCCACCTCACATGCAATGCAGGCACATGTTGAAACTGAGACTTATTTTTCATGTGTCAGAGTTCAGTGGGGCTGACGTAAATGGGTACTAATATTATCTTTTTTTTATTATACTTGATTGCCGTTTCCCGTATTAGCAAGGTAGTGCCGGGAAACAGATGAAGAAAGATCCATCCACACTCTTACACATATATATGCAACTAGGCCTCACAGACCTTTCCGTGGTTTACCCTGGACATTTCATATGCCCTGGTTCAGTCAACTGATGGCATGTTGACCCCAGTACACCACATCGTTCCAGTTCACTCTCTTCTGTGTATGCCTTTCACTCTCCAGCATGTTCAGGCCCCAGTCACTCAAAATGTTTTTCACTCCATCCTTCCACTCCCAAATTGGTCTCTTGCTTCTCCTTGTTCCCTCCACTTCTGAAGCACATATCCTCTTTGTCAACCTTTCCTCACTTATTCTCTCCATTTGTCCAAACCATTTCAACATTCCATCTTCTCTCTTAACCACACTCTTTTTTTTTACGTCTCTCTTTCCCTTTCATTACTTATTCAGTCATACCACCTCACACCACATGTTGTCCTCAAACATTTCATTTACAACACACCCGCCCTCCTTTGCACAACCCTATATATAGCCCGTGCCTTGCAACTATATAATATTGTTGGAACTACTGTTCCTTCAAAGATACCCACTTTTGCTCTGAGATAACATATTCTCTTTCCACACATTCTTCAACACTCCCAGAATCTTCACCCCCTCGCTCAGCCTATGACTCACTTCCATTTCCTTGGTTCCATTTGCTGCCATGTCCACTTCCAGGTATCTAAAACACTTCACTTCCTCCAAGTTTTCTCCATTCAAACTCACAACCCACCTTACCTGTCCCTTAGTCCTACTAAACCTACCAACCTTGCTTTTCTTACATTTACACTAACTTCCTCCTCTCACACACATCCACAGTCAGACACCAACTTCTGCAGTCTCTCTTTCGAATCTGCCACCAGTGCTTTACCATCAGCAGACAACAACTTACTCACTTCCCAGGCCCTCTCATCCCTGACAAACTGCATACTTGGCCCTGTCTCAAAGACTTGCATTTACTTCCATCACCACCCCATCTAGAAAAAGACTGAACATTCATCGTGACATCACACACCCCTGCTACGGACCAACCTTCACTTGAACTATTCAATCTCTTCTGTCTCTCTAATTGTACACTTTGCCTTAAGTACTTAATGAAAACTTCTCACTGGTCATAACAGCTTTTCTCCCACGCTGTATATTCTTAAGGTGTTCCACAAGGCATCTCTATTAACCCTGTCATATGCTTTCTCTAGATCTATAAAATGCCACATACAGATCCATCTGTTTCACTACATATCTCTCACACACATTCTTTAAAGCAAACACCTGATCTACACATCCTCTACCACTTTTGAAACGACACTTCTCCTTCCCAGTTTGATGCTCTGTACATTCCTTCACCAGTACCCTTCCATATAACTCTGTCTGTTCTTGGTGCTTCCTCACTGACATGGGAAACAGCGATCAAGTATGAAAAAAAGATAAATGAATAGGTTCACTGCATTATTGGACTCTGTGTGGTTGTATTTTCGCCATGAGTGAAAAGTCACCTGTGAGGATATATATAGTTGGAGTAAAATCTTGCCAAAGAATTTCTTACTCGAAAGGAGTCAATCCTTCCCTTACTACTGATTTCAGTGCAATTTTGGAGTTGCAGGATGCCTTGGAGAAGGGGTCCTACACACTATACAACAATAATGATAATATGTAATGGAGGTATTATATAGTACAGTATAGATATGCACTGCCAGGAGGGTCTTTTTAATGCAGTTGATCAATTGGATAGATGAAATTAACATGCTTCCCTTTTCTTGAAGATGTTTTTAAATGATTTTGCATGCAAATAATTCAGTTTTCCTCAGGATTTGCCAATGAATGAGTAAATGGTGTGCATGCCAGTTGATTCGTATTCAGTATGCTGTAGGTGTGAAGTATTGCCAGTTTTGTTTTGAGTTACTGAAGCCTGTGATGTGCGTGCAGATCACAATAAGTACCAGTTTACTGTGATGAATTGTCTTTCACTAGCGCACTATCTTTCCTCCTCTCCTAGGCCCTGATATTTTAGATCATGGCACCCCTCCAAATTGCCTGTAGTTTTTTCTTCCATGCTTAATCCCTCTTTGAGTGAGTCTAGGAAGAGCATAATGCTTGTTACCAAGTTGGAGATACACTTTGATTAATTACATTTAAAATTGTTTACTTTTCAGTTGACTGAGAAATAAGGGTACCGATTTAGTTAAGGCAGTACCTGATATGTTTCGGTAACAGTAGTTGCTATCATTTTAGTGGTGAAAAGTGATGAATGGAGGGCAAAGAAAGTAGATATAGTAAAGCCCAGAATAGAAGATTTAAAAGGATGGTACTTATGATATAAAATGAAAGGAAATAAAGTTTTGGAAGAAAAGTGAATCAGTATAAAAGAGAGTAACAGGCTGGTCTGAGAGGAAATGAATAAGAATAGATGAGAGGTATGTGTAAAGAATGAAAGTATATTAGGCAAGTCTGGGAGAATGCTTACTACTCTTAAATAAACAGCTTATTTTTTAGATGTTTTACTTTACTGTTGCTATACTATAGCTACAGTATAGCTAACACAGTACAAAACAGTCATGCAAGCAACTCAAGTGTTGATTTTAGAGTAATATAGGGGGTGAAAAAATTGATTATGGAATGCACAGCACTTTAGATAATGAAAGGCTGTGGGAAAATGTGATTCTCTCAAAGCTGTTTTGTTTAAAGGAACACTTACAGCACAGACCTCCTTCAAGACATAAGAGTGGCAGCATTCCTACCGTGATTGGTATTCAAGTAATACAAGCGATTCAAGCACATGTTCAATAAAGAGGAGTGTATAGAAGATCAAAATCTCCTTGGTTCATTCTTCCTCACTGTTAGCTAAGATAACATCCTGATTGAGATACCCATTGATTGAGAAGAGAGATAAGATGATGGGACTAAGATTGAGAAGATCTGAATCAGAAAATGGTATTAATAACCTCAACCATCATCTGTTCAAAGGTACTGAAGCTGCTTGAGTACTTACAGCATGAAGAGGGGAGACTCTTCAACTGCCAAGCATTCTTTATCAGCTAAGGATGGTGTGAGGCTTGAGAAGTAATAGAAAGTACATAACATCAAGCTCACTGGAGAGGTTGATAGGGTTGCTACTTAAAATCTGTGTTCTTGGGTGAGTTTAAGGCTACTTTTACCAATTGACAGCTGTGATGACCCTCCAGTAACCTCTGCTCAGACCTGCAATTGCTTAACTTCCATAGCTTTCAGCCCGTAAGAATGAATATCTCTATGTAGTCTGATATTGCATTACTAAGTAGTATTTGATTTCTTATTTGTGTTTGACATGTCACATAGTAAGAAAACTGGATCCAGGGGAAGGGCCAGGAACATACTACCCCATCTAATATGCAAAATGAGATTCATGGTAAACAGATTTCTTTTAGGCACCATTTTCTAGGATATATCCTCCATTTGAAGAGAGGAAGGTTCTTGGAGAATTAGAGTTTTATACTGCATAATTAGATAGGATTTGATTAGTATCTGACATGTCAAATAGTAAGAATATTGGTTCTAAGGGAGGGAGTCAGGGGGTCTGGAACACAATTCCCCCCTTTCCTGTGTAAAATGAGATCCATAATAAACAAATCTGCTTTCGGCACCTTTTGCTATGGCTGTATCTTGCATTTAACAAGAAGCTTAATGTTACTTTGAATTAACTGATGGAAATTTGTTCTCCATGAATGTTTTGGTCCTCCCCTTACTCAGAAAATTTCCTCTTACATTATAGTATGTAGGTATGAGAGAAGTAATACCTCATGAGGAAGACATCCCTGTTACATGTTGGCTTTTGGTGCAATAACCAATAGGTGGCCAGTCGAGAGAAATACTATGATGTATTGACATAATGCTGCATTATGCTAAGTTAAATAATATCATTATTAACAACTAAGTTTTCTTTTTTGTCTGGGCTCCTTGTTGGGTATGATCTTGCTGAAGTCTTTATAACTTCAGAAGTTTTTAAGTTTTCTTTTTGTCTGGGATCATTGTTGTGTATGATCATGATGTAGTCTATACAACTTTAGAAGTTATTAGCTTTTATTAAACTTTTGGATGCATGTGTCCAAGAAGGGTGTGCTTGGGCCCCATATGATAAGTAAAGTAAGTGCTAGCTTGGCACAGTAGAGAAATAAGTGCCTATACATCAAAACTAATTGTTTGTTTATATGGAATTAAAATTTTTATTTATATCCATATAAATTTAATTAGTGTATCATCAATGGAAGTGTAATGAGGATAAGACTTTTTATGCTGAGTTTTCCAACAAATGAGATACTGTAACTGTATATGGTGTAGAAAGTGGATTGGTTTTCATCTTTTGTCAGTGAAAGCACTGCCTTGGGGGATGTGAAAATCTAGTACTTTCCCATTAATGTTTCTTTTCCTTGGATTCTTTCATTCTGAAGTGCTTCTGAAGGTCTTCTACACATTCTCAAGGCACTAGCCCTCAAACACCCTTTTTTGTTTGTCTGTCTTAGATTGTTTCCCATCTACTTTCACCCTTTTAAGAAATTTCCATACTTTTGCTTTCTCCCTTGAGTGTACCTGTAGAGGGAACCATCATTTTTTTTCCCATATTCTGTTTTGTAAATGTAAACTGCAGTGCCTGCTCCACTGATGTCATGGCCAAACCAACAAGTAGAATTCTACAGCATATGTTTTGAGTAGTACCATAGCATTTTTATGCTTGAATGCGAGGAGACGAATAGCATCCAAAAAGTTTAAGAGGGTTCTGTTTGTGTAACCATTCTTTAACAGGAAATAGGAAAAATGCATACATGACATAAAGACAAATATCCTGGCAGGTAGAGTACAGGGAATCATCTGCTTCTTGGAATAATATATGTGATCAAAGATTTAGAGAGAATCTCTTTGAAGCAGATTCCAATAATGATTTTACTGGAGATTTAAATGAAAATGAAACATCTAAGATTATCAATGAAGCAATATTTATTGCTGTTATGTTATTATTAATATTTGGTGTTGTTGCAGCTCCTGAAGTTTGTATTTCAAGTATCTGTAGACAGAATTTATTTGAGATTTTTTGGGTTGTGTTGCCCTTCACAGAAATATTTAGGTATTTTAAAAAATGGTGCAAATTATGTCATCATCTGTAAAGCAGCAAGTCACAATCTCTTTGTCTTTGTTTATGCTTTCCAAACACTTTCAGTTTTCTCTACATGAATTTTACTGAGCATGTTGATATAGGATACATCTTTTTGACTAAGAGAAATCTGTACATTTGAATATGCACAAGGAGCTGACCCCTCACACCCACATTTTATGCACATTGTTTATATGTTTTCAGTATTTTGTGAAAGCCACAGCACATTGAAATTATTTGAGAACTTCCTCGTGACTGATCTTTTTTCATATTTATACTTTTAAGTTGTTAACTTTGTCAATCTTCAATTTTTTTTAGAGTTAGTTAAACATTCATCCATGTAAGGATATTCCACTTGTTTTGCACACATAATGGATAAGAAAAAAGTCTGCAATAGTATGATATAAAGGATACTATAAGGCAAATCAGTATTCTATATTGCCAATCTTTATATTCCTGGCATACAGTAGTTACTGGAATATTTGTATGTGATTTTTCGTTAATATTCTGCAAACCATAAGAAACGCTTTGTGAATATATAAGAATAACATTACAGTATGCATCTAATATTTTTTAAGATTTCTTATTGTTAAAGTAATTTTTTTGTAATGTATATTGTACATACAATAGTTATATTTTATTTCTTTTCCTGAAAAGAGATTTTTCCTTAATGTCTAGTCTGCTTATATAAGTTATACTTTATTTCTTTTCCTAAGAAGAGATATTTATTTAGCTAAAAAAAAGTCCCTGCATAGTGAAGAACAGAAATGAATGAAAGGGATATGATGCATAAATATCTCTCCACCTTCTCTATATCCAATCAAAAGATTCACGTATCCACTTGTGTTACCCAGTACAGAATCTTCAAGCTCCAATTGCCACGTAACTGATCATAAAGAAAAAATAGTTAGCATGTGTCGGTTTTTCTTCAGAACTTACACCCTTTGTTTTCCTTACTCACGTATAGTTCAAATAATTTTCCCAAATCCATTTGCTTTACCTCCCATTCCTACTCGGCACCACAGGACTTAAGAACTTGGTCATTATAGATTTTTATTTTTCACTCATGGCCCTTCCTCTTACCTACTCAATTTTGCAACTACTGTGCACAAGACCCATCTTAGCTGTTGACAGTCTGTTGGTTGTCTTGTTCGAAACCCATGTTTCAATTTTATCTTTAGTTTGGCAGCTCAACTCGAACAGTTCACAATAAAGTGTTACATTAATAGTTTTCTACTTCATTACTTTTTTTTTAATATTTCACCACTAGCCATCATTTCAACATAAGAAACCAGATCCCCTTCCTTTCCACATCTCTTTCCACGTTAAATTTACATTCCAAGTTTTACAGAATTTCTACCCAGCTATTCTTTCACAAACATATGATAGTTCTGTTTTCCTTTTCAGACATAAATACTTGTCATTAATTATATGTTCAGCTTGCTTGGGAAATCTCATCTCAGGTATTTTCATCAGTGCCAGCATTTATTTCTGATGACCCAATCTGTTTTTGTCACCTTTGTACAAGAAAATCTCCTCTTTATGGCTTTTACTTGTAATATAGCCTTTCAGTGCATACTTCAGACAATTACCTGTTTCCACAGTATGTTAAAGTGTGAACCATAATCATTTCATAATAAATCCATACCTGTTATCATTTAGGTTATGTTCCTTTTTCTTCTGTTTATGTGTGTGTGTGTGCCTTAATTAGACTCTTATTTGTCATACAATTGCTTCGTGTTAAGGTGATTTCCATCATAATTTGTAGCATGTGAAGATGCTATTGTTGCTGACCTATCTAGTTGAAGGAAAATGATACTAGGTAATGAATGAACAGCAATCAGTTGTATGCAGTTGCTCAGCTTTGAACATAGCAGTATCATTTGTTATAGTTTCAGGACACTGTACTTCAGTAGCATATTTTTCGTAACCAGTCATTAGCTGGCAACAGAATACTTTCTTTATAAGGATTATTTGTTCATCTCTAAACTTTTACTTTTTACTGCAACTATTGATCTCTCTCAGACATGTAAGACAACCTCATGACTTTTAAAAAGTTATGGATAACAATACTGGTTTAACTGAAAGTTCATTATATGAGATTTAGTTTGCAAAATGGATGGGAACCAATCTTCACTAAACTCACTCTCATTCCTCAGTAAACATTGTTGTAAAGACATATTCACTGTTAGTAGGCTGTTACATAGCTTGTGTTATCTATTTTTGTTGCCCATTTTACATTCCAGTATAAGTAAATGAACTTTTACATAGAATGCTGACAGGGATTACCTGATTTTTATTGCATAGTTTGCTGTTGTAATTTTATAATCTTTGATTAAATATGGTACATGAAATATCCAGTTAGAAATGTTTTGCAATATAGTTATTAAATGTATCGTTGAGTTAGGTGATGGATATTTTACATATTTAGGTAGTGCTGGCACTAGCGTCCAAGATCTTTTTATCATCCATACTGATAAGTGTAGTCATCTTTGCTAGGCAATATGTTTCATAATTTTATTAAGTTCTGCTATAATAGCTGAAACTGTCATACAGTAGTGCTTTCAATCAATACACTTTTTAA